>MCJB01005513.1:150301-180587 GCA_002018475.1 Nicotiana obtusifolia
TTTTTTTTTGTGTTTCATTGGTAGTTGTTCAAACTCCCCTTCCCAAAGACCACAATTTCCCCATAGTTTCAAATTCTAGTTTCCCCACTCCTTACTGTAAGTTCTTATGACACCTATATAGTGGTGTGCAATTTGGTCGAAAAATTTGTGTGCTTCATGTGTAGTCGGAGTAGTAAACTAGAATTCCCTCTACTTCGTTGAAAATCGGGAGGGCCATCATGTTCCACCATTGTTGAAATTTAAGAACACACTTCATGCTCACATTGTGTTCGTTTAAATGCCTGAGTGAAAATCTTTGTGCACCGGTGAAGTCTGAGTAACCGAATGCACTTGTGTATGCATTTGGGCTAAGTGTGGGGTGTCTAGGGATGCCTCTACAAGTTGGTGGATGTGGCTTTGATGAAAAACATGTTCTTACACCATTGCTTTTGTATGTTGTATGTTTTAGAATTTTGTAAGTTAGCTTAATTTAGCATAATTTAGAGTTTGTGAAAGGTGCCGACCTTATGCCTTTAGCTGCCCTGATTGAGTATTCACGTTGACATGATCAATAATTATTGTGTCGTATGGGAAAGTCTTGAGTACCCATAGTTTTTGAGGATGCAACACTTGTATTTATGCCTTCGATTTTAAGTGTGGGGTCAATTGACGACTTGCATGCCAACCTAAGGCATATGTCTTGAACCTTGCTCACATTCATGTTTACTTATGTTGTAGGATACTATGGCTCATGATAACACTAGCAAAGGTAAAAGCATTGGAAAACCCTCCACCACTTCGCCAGTAACCAAAAAGCGCAAACAGGGAGAAAGCTCTTCAAAGCCATCAAAAGGGAAACAGGTTGCCGAGGGGTCTCAGCAAGTGCCATCAAGGCCGAGGCCTCGTTTGGATTTGGTAGATGATGCTTCTGTTTCTTGGAATCGAGACTTCGTGCCAATGGGAAGATATGTCTCTAAGATGGGAATTAACACCACAGCCTTAGAGAGAAAATTCCCAGATGTGCTTGCCAGACTGCGAGCCTTAAGGATTGACAAGTTCTTGGAATGCTCGGGGCCTGCAAACTTGAGCATGATACGAGAGCTTTATGCGAACTGGAAGTATCGCAGCTCCACCTCACATGTCCGAGGAAAGGATGTACCGATGGGAAGGGAAGATTTGTGTGACTATTTGGGGGTTGAGAATGCCGACCCAAGGAGACTCTAGCGCCTGATCCAAAGTCCAAAATATGAGCTGATACGTCACACTCTGTGTGGCGTCGATTCTAATGCTAAGTGGATACAGAAGCAGGGTAATATACATATCCCCATGGTTCGTGCAGACTTCAACAACACTGCAAGGTTTGGCAGAACTTTGTGCAGGCGAGACTAATGCCTGCAAATCACAGCAGTGATTGCACTCGCGCTATAGTGTGTCTCATGTTCTCCCTGATGACCGGCCGATCCATTAATGTCGCTGAGATCATGCTCAGTGAGATGGCCCGCACCAGGTTTGGGCGACAGATTCGGCGGTTTTTCTTCGGCAATCTACTGATTCAGTATATGAGGTCTCGCGGAGTACCCGAGTATCCTGGGCACGATGAGATTGTGGAGGCGCCGACAGGGCTCATGGACGTCACCTCGGTTATGGAGACATAGTCCAAACTCACCCCAGCTGCTCGAATGGAGCGAGAAGAGAACTTTAACAGGTATATCTATAACGCTTTGAACTTGCTCATGAGCAGGGCCGGCGTGACCGACGAGGAGCGTATGCACTTGAGAGGTGACTTGTCCAGCGCATCCAAGGAGATGTTGGGGATTGCACCTGGCAGCCCTGTTCACCCGTCGGAGGATGCCAACACTGCCCAGGGCTCGGATACGGAGGATGAGGATGGCGATGGTGCCACCGGGCCGATAGCTATGGTGCCCTTCGGATCGAATACTGAGGACACCGGCACTGATTGACAGGGAGTTTTCTTCTCACCCTACTCTGTTTTACATTTTTTCTTGCATCGAGGGCTATGCATTGTTTAAGTGTGGGGTGGGAGAAATAACTGTGTTGTGAGTGTATATCATGTATAAACTAGTTTTATTTTGGTTCTTTTAATAGTTGTATTGTTATTATTTTAGTGTATAAACTAATAATTTTTTAAAAAGCTCGGATTTTTTCCGACGATGGATCTTTTTCTTGAGGGATAAAGTCTGATTAAAAACACCAAAAAGAATTTAATTTTTTTAGGATAGTTAGGTAGTATTCCTTGGTTTTTCTTAAGGCACCGGTTCTTTTCCAAGGATGTAGCTCGAATCGGGCACTTTAAATTCTTTGTAGGAGTAGTTTAGGAAGAAACTGAGTCGTTTTGAGATACTCATTGACATGGGTGATGCTGGCACAGTAGGCTATGACATACATGGTGTTTTCCCGTTTAGTTGAATTGCATTGTTAAGCCTAAGTAAAGTAAATAGCCTATTTTTTGACCCTTTTCTCAGTTTTTTGACTTGTATGCCACATAGTGTAATATTGCTTAAATTTCTCAATTGTGTGTGCTTGCTTGACTTGAGAGTTGAACAGAACCGTCTCGATTGAGTCATGTGCAATGTGTGAGTAAGGACTTGTGATTTTCTGTGCTATCTTGTGTATTCTAGAACTTGCCCTGTGTGTTAATTGAAGCGAAATTGTAAGTTGGGCTAATTTAGGAGATGACGTAGGCATTTTCTTGCTTGATCATGTATGTGCTTGTCACATCGAAATAAAATTTTTCGTTGCTAGCCCTTTGAGCCTATAGACCTTTCTTTGGTACCCATATTACAAGCCATACCCTTGTTTTGTTCTTGAATTGATCTTGATTGAACCTTTACCTCCTAAGGCACTTAGTCGCTAAAAGAAGTAAGGTTAGAGATTGGGGAGTAGTTGTTGAGTGGAACCATGGAAGGGCCTGTTGGTGCACTAAAGTTGAAATCAAAAGTCACTAGCCGATGAGTTAATGTATGGAGTGTGTGAAAGAAAAAAAAAGAAAAAAAAAGGGAAAAAGGAAAGAAAAAATTATAGTGAAAGTACATAGAAAACACTTCCAATGCTTATTGATTTGTGCTAGTGGACATGTAGAAGTGCTTAATTGAAAAAGAGGGCTATGTGTATGAGACAAGTGAATTGGTTGAGAAGAAAAGATGCTGGAATTGTGAATGTCGTGTATTAAAGTGCTTAGGAGGGTTAGTCACTATTTCTAAATATATCCTACGCATCCCTTAGCCTACATTACAACCTTAAAAGTCCTAATTGATCCTAGATTTGGCTAGCTCAAATTAGTAGAGATCTACACTACGGGCAAGCTTATGGTACGACCACGGGAAGCATATGAATTCTTTTTGAGAGTGAGCGAATTTTGTTCAATTGTGCGATATCTTTAATCTATGTTCACTCTTTTGTTTGTGGTAAGGGCACATGATCTCAGGAATGATTGTTAATGTTGAAAATTTTCTTGTTGGGTAAGTGCATGAATTGAGATTGCTTAATGGTTGCAAGTTGACTCATGAGGTTGGGTGGTGCCGAATAGGTTGCTGAAATATATTGAGTTATTATATTTGGGTATGCTTAACGGGAAGAATGTGAATTATTTGTGTGTTCATACTTGCGTGCCGGTGTTGATCGTGTTCAAGAGTATTGTGTGTGGTTAAAAAGCCGAATTCTCCTTTATGATATGAAGTTGTATGTAGTTGGGAGGTGGTTATATAATCCCATTGCTCGAGGACGAGCAAGAGTCTAAGTGTGGGGTGTTGATATTTAGCGTAAAGTATATATATTTTTATGTATATCGCTTCACATTTGACTTTTGTTTCGTAAAAGTGGGATGTTAAATGCTACGATTTATCTTAATTTGAAGTGTTTTATGTGTAGGAATGAGTCGGGAGCAATTGGGGGCAAAACGCGTAAGAATTGAGCCAAAACAGAAAAAAAACGGACAAGGTCGCATTTGGGCGCCACAGGCAGCGCCTGGCGCCACCTGTGGCGCTGGAGACAGAGGGCTTACTGGAAGCAGCGCCCTGGTGGGCGCCTGGCGCTACCCAGGGTGCCGATGACGCAGAGTTCTCCAATTTTGCCCAGGACAAGGTTATTTTCGGCCCTACACTTCCCTAACACATATATAAAGAAGTCTAAACCTAATTTTGAAGGGAGAGACGTCGTTTTTGGAGCAAAACACACAATTCGGGAGGAAGCAAGAATCCTCAGTTTCTTCAATTTTTTCTAGTTTTTTACAATTGATTCAACACTTATATTATTTTGTGATTTGATCATGAGTGGCTAAACACCCATTGTTCTGGGGTTGTGATTAGCCATGAATATTGTTGTTTAACATTAACTTTACCTTGATTATAATTCACCAATATATGGTTGTTTCTTCAATTCTGTGTTTAATTGCTTAATTGTCTGGCCAGCAGTTAGGTTCTATCTACTATCTATGCTATGCTTGGGAAAGCAGTGTTTAGATTAGAGAAGAGTTTAAGAGAGCATGATCTTAACCCTTAGGGGGAGCGGATTCATGGTTAGGATATGAATATACCTAATCACCGTGCTTAATTAAATATCGTGATCTTATTACATTCTTAATAGGTTGATTAATAAGGAGCGTATTCTGGTAATTCAACTTTTTGACTTGGAAAAGTCTACTTTTAATAAAGTATAGATAAATACATATAGATAGATAGATTATATATTTCATCCGTTAGGTGGTACTTTTTACTTTTCAAGAGTTAATTTAACTAGCCTTTGAAATTAAATTGAATTAGATTGAATCAATTTTTTAAAATTAAAATTTAAATGTTCAAATATTATATAAAAGGTACTATAAGTTACAATTTAAATAGAAGAAGTATCATCTAATACAATTATAAATAAAATATGTCAAAGAATTAGGCCAAGAAGTATGGGAGGAAGGCATCAAAATTACTCACAACAAAAGAAAAAGAAACTTCTCGACATTAACTAATTTCACAATCACATTATACGGTCAATACCTGAAAATAAATGTCCAGTGATATCCAAACTTTCGAAACTTTTAAGAGGAAAGATCTAAGTTGAAATAAAACATATCATAACAATTGAATTTTTTTCTTAAACTTTACCCCCTCAATCTCAATATTACTCGTTCTGACAAACCGATCAATTCATTTAAAAAATATTTGACTTTTTATAACAACAATAAGTCATTTCTTACTCATTTTCTAGAACTACCATTACTATTTCACTTCTTGGAGCGTTAATATACTCCAATAATTCTATATAGAAGAGACGTTTAAACAGTGTTAAATGATTGTTTAGGAAAATATATATTTAATAAGGTTATTAGTATCTTTCTTAAAAGGTGCATAAAAATCTTAAAACTAGACAACATCTATAGACCGGAGATAATAATGAATTCGAACAAAAATTATCTTATTTACTAGTTGATTAAAGAAGTAAACGAAATTTTACGCTCACCATAATAACTTTCAGAATGCACATTCAAACCGTTAATAGTCTACCTAAATATATATTAGATGGACAGATGGAATAAATACAATTGTAAAGTTAATAGAGCCCTTAGTCGTTGGACACTAGTTTGTATGTACGTTACTGTCTTTGTAAAATGTTAGGGCTCAGATCATTGATATTGATATTATTCGTTTTAGGTCAAATTCATATTGTTTTAATTTTCAAAAGACATCATATCTTTAAAGATCTCTACACTTATACGTAAGCTCTCAACCATTTCAACTATAAATGTAAAACTTTATTCGCACATTTAAGAATATTCTTTTCGAACTACGTTTCACGTAGTCCATTGCCACAATCGATAGGTCTCCTACTTGAAAAAAATTTACGTGGCCTACTATCATGTTTTATGAATTAATTTTCGAGATTCACTGTGTGCCATCCACATCGTCAGAGTACTTATGACAACTGAAGCAGGCGACTAGCGTCTTCTTGTATGTGCGTCTCCAAACTCATAAGGATAAAGAGAGCTGAGCCCGCACCATCACTCAGTCATTGCCATACTCTTCCTACCAAACTTATGCTCTGATACTAGTTGTTGGTCTAAAATAGCCCTAAGATATTATTAGGATGGTGTGATTGTTCGCTATGAGCCAAGTCTTGTTGAAGCCCAGGTTCTTGGTGCAGCAGATTCACATAAGCCCAAACACACGACTCAACCCAATACATTAAGACTGACCCACCTTGAAGACTTCTTTCAGTTGCATAATTTATTCTTACAAATATGGTCACTTTGTAGAGATAACCTTCAATGGCGTCAACTTCGAAAAACATCGCCGGAACTGTCGAAATCATCGCTGAAAGGAAACACTCAAAATTGACCGTGAAGGTTAGCACTAGACTGAAGCCGGAGCTCCGATCTACCCAAATTCGAGCTCTGACACCTTGTTACAAATCAAGGTCAGAGTAATTTGAGAAAATTTCTGGGACAAACCCTACGAAAGAGAAGACGAGAACCTTTCATTCAATTGGAAAGAAATTTGGTAAAATGAGTCTTCTAGCCAAATAGTATGTTTAGACTAGCTATTTATACATAATACAAAATTGAAGGCTATCTCTATAAAGTGACTATATTTGCAAAAATAAAAAATGCAACTGAGAGAAGTCTTCAAGGTGGGTCAGTCTTAATGTATTGGGTTTAGTCGTGTGAGTGTGGGCCTTATGTGTATCTGCTGCACCAAGAACCTGGGCTTCAACAAGTTTACACGGTTTTTTTCAAAAGGTCAGACACCAATAAGAGATACTTACACTTTATATGTAGGCTCTCAATCAATTCAGCTAACAATGTAAGACTTTGTTCGAACACCCAACAATAAAATAATGTATCTAATATGTTTGATCAACCTATTTTTCTGCGTAAAAAATAGAGACGCCCAATTAGTTAATAGGGTGTTTAGATTGGCTTTTAAAAAGTAGCTTATAAGCTAAAAATCAATAGTCATCAGTTGGTAATACTAATTTTCGTCTTTTGGCTTATTTTTGTACTTTTCTTGTTTAAACATAAGTGCTTTTAAGCACTTTTTTATCATTGCCATACACCACAAAAACTAAAAAAGTGTTTAAAAGTCAAAAAATACTTAAAATAAGTCAATCCAAATACCCTCTAAGTGCGGTGCAAGTCAAAGATGAAATTTTAATTTGACAAATGACCCCTCTTGCAATTAAAAATATAATCACAACGCCTATTTCTTGATCGCTATGTTCGTGCAGCGTGTAGCAACAAAGACCTAGACGAAACTAATAAGACAAAGGAAGCTATATATAAGTGTAGTGATAATTTTAATGGTACGAGAATTTTTAAAAAAATTATATGAATTTGGTGTAAAGCGTAAAGTATCAGACCTTATTAAGAATGTCTATGGGTGGGTAGAACCCAATAATTTTAAATTTATGTGTGGCGTAATGGCATCTAATATACCTTTAATTTTGAGATTATTATTAATTTACGGATTAAATTCAATGTCTAACCTCCCAAAAGGCGGCTTTAAATTAAGAAAAAAAAAAACTTATTTCAAGTTCTAAGGTAGCTAGCTAGACACGTATATGTACCGCTCCTCGCCCCCCCTTCCAATTAAAAAAAAAAAAGAAAAGAAATTCCGTACCTCCAATTCCAAGAGAAAAAGGAAAAACAAAACAAAGAAGAAGGCAGAACTAGGATATATGCCATGACACATGAAAAGTTGTGGTGAAAGCTGGGGACTATACAAAATAAAGGATCAATATATAATGGCAGGCCCCTTCTCTAATTCTCTGATAAAGATAAAGTTAGAAATAGTTTATAAATATTTGACCAAAGAGATATAGACACAAAGAGGTTTGGCTAACGTGCAGCCATCCATAGATTCTACTGCACAAAAGCAGCTTAAAGTATATATACTTTACATTAATTAAACTGTAATAATGGGGAAGAAGTGATAAAGGAGCCTTTGAAAATAATGTTGAGATCAAGATCTCTAAACAAAGTATTAGGTTATTATTCCTTTTTAACGTGTTGATATAGTGGGTCCACTTTGTGGGCCTTAGATTTGATACTTAGCGTAAGAAAGTAGGTAAGCAAATTACTTGAAAAAAGAAATAAAATAGATTAATCTTGATTTGATGGTTTAATGATCTTACGTAATCATACTTCCCTCATTCTAATTAACCCGCGAATTAAGCTCTTTGCGTCCTAATCACAAATAAATTCATCCAATAAACCCCTTCAGGCCTCCACCTTTTCCGACACCTCACCGCGAAAAAGTTCTAACAATTGGAGCTGTATACGCGGAAAATATTATTGCATGTCATTTTAATACTTCTAGATTATAAAAAGTTCTAAATTATTTGTCGAGTAACAAATAATTTACTAAATTACTTTTAATTTAGTAAAATACTAAGTTAAACTAATCTAATTTAACTTGTCATTCGGCAAATAATTTAGAACTTTTTATAATCTAGAAGTATAAAATATTATTATTAAAGCAAAATTATTTAAAAAAATTGATACGGTTAGTGGTGGCTTTCATCGATCGAAAACTGGTCTATAACGGAATTTCTCTCTAGGGAAGTATGGAAAAGGTGGTTATTGTGGCAACCATGATAAAACATCATTTGTTTGCATTTAGTAAAGTTATGAATTTTAATCATTTTGATCTGAATTAAGTACGTTTATTTTTTAGGTCTGAATCTTAATCATTCAGATTTTAACCATTAAGTCTGTTTGTTTTTTTAATTTAAAAATCACTTAATGGGTCTGATAAATTTTAATTATTAAGATCTGTAGTATAGTCTTAATATTATAAGATGCTATTACATTCAAGAATTTATATACAAAAGATATTTCACTCTTACTCCTACACTTTTACCTCTAATCACTATCACTACCGCTATTGCTTGTCCCCCACCATTATAGACTACCACCATCCACTACCTACCATCCATTACTACCATCATCAGCCACAACCATCGCCGTTGGCAAGCATAACAGTCAGTTGTCACTAGCACTAGCCATCATTTACAACCATCACCATCAACTATCATTACCGCAACAATCACCAATCATCACTATCAACCACCACTATATATTATCCATCACTGTTATCAGTTACTACCGCTATCAACTACAACCGTTAACTATTGTCATCCGGCATCTACTACCATAATCACCACTATCAATCAATACCACCACCAGCCACTACCCGGTCGACAACCCAAACCACTACTGTTAGCCATCATCACCACCAACCACCATATAATTTATTTTAAAAATATTTTATTACTAAAGTATTAGATTAATTAGTACTATTTGATTTGAATTCTTATTAATTTTTAAATAAAGACAAGTTTTACACAATCAGATGTGGAGAAAACAAACAATGTTAATTATTAAGTATTTAGATTTTAAATACAATATTTTAATATTCAGATTATATTTATACGTTTTAATTTTAATACACATATTAATATTCAAATGTGTATTCCAATTCAAACGTCTTAATATTAATAAAAACGAATGCGGTATAAGCAACTGGTGGCAACCCTTGACTTGTACACTACCAGAAAAAAGAGTGATTTTCGACCATGATACCCGTAGGAAAATAGTCAAAAATTGCGGATTTTCGACTACTTTCCGACCAAAATTGGTCGATCGAAAAATAATTTTTTTTCGACGGAGTCCATCAGTGATTTCCGACCAAAGTAGTCGGAACGTTCAAAAGGTCAGATGACCAAATTATTTTTAAATTTTCGACCAAAGTGGTCAAAATTTTACCGACCGAATCAGCCGTAATTATTTAAATAAAATAAATATTTATTTTATTTTTTTCGATCAAATTTCAGAAATTAATAATTAAAAAATAAAAATTTCTTTAACTTTTCGACTGAAACCATCTATAATTTTAAAAAAATAATTAAATTTTATCATTTCTGACCGAATCGGTCAGAAATTTAAATATTTTGTTTTTGAAAAAGTGGGCAAATATTTGACAGTTTTCGTTGGAAATCAGTCGGTATTTTTTGTAAAACTTGACAGAATTCTGCTCAATTTTGAGCTACACCATCTTTCAAACAATTACAATTCAATAACCAACTACTAATCAACAAATGTCAATCAATATCACATCTAAACCAACAAATCTAAATTAACATAATCTAAACCAACAAATCCATTAAGCCTAACAATTTTGGGCATAAAAACATCCAAATAGTAGCCCACATTCAAGTTTAAAAATAAAATATAAACTTGTCTCTCACAATCAAGTTTAACAATCAACCAATACCATACACCTAAATTACTACAAATCAGATTTAGTTTGCTCATCCTCATCATCAGATACATCATGCCATGTTTTCTCATAAGTTTTTGCATCTTAACAGATGTTCCGAATTGTGAGTCCAATTGTTGCTTCAAATCACGAATTTCTTTTTTCATATTCTTCGATCTGTTCTTGATTTTGCAAAGAAGAAGAATCAGCTAAGAGGGGGGTTGGATGACCTGTAGGTCGGCATACTCCAAGTTCGTAGACTTTGCTTTTGTTTACTCTACCTGCTGCATCTGTCCACATTGAAGCCATATCATCTGTAACAACCTGACTGGTCGTTTTGAGCTCTAGCGCATCGTTCGGCGGTTTGAGCCTTGAGTTGCTTCACTTCAGGTATTATGACTTGTACGTGTGGTCGAATTGAATTTCTAGAAGTTCGGAGTTGATTTGGCAAGAAAATTCTAATTTCAGAAGCTTTAAGTTGGAAGAATTGACTAAGGTCTGACCTTTAGGCAAACGACTTTCAAATCGGAATTTGAAGGTTCCAACAGGTTCGTATGACGATTTTATTCTTAGGAGCGTATCTGGATGTCGATTTGGAGGTCAGTAGGTTATTTCAGCGTCAATTGGCCAAAGTTGGAAATTGGATGATTTTGGGAAGCTTGACCGAGAGTGCACTTTTTGATAGTAGGTCCGTAATATCAATTATAACTTGTGTGCAAAATTTGAGGTCAATCGGACTTGATTTGATAGATTTCGGCATTGAATGTAGAAGTTTGAAGTTCTAAAGTTTATTAAGCTTGAATTGGGGTGCGATTTGTGGTTTTAGCGTTGTTTGATGTGATTTGAAGGCTCGACTAAGTTCGTATTGTATTTTGGGAGGTATTGGTATATTTGGTTAAGGTCCCGAGGGCCTCTGGTGAATTCCGAATGGTTAACGGATTAATTTTTAGACTTAAGAAATGCTGAAGTTGCACAACAGCTGGTGTGATCACTTCTGCGATGTCTTGGTCGCAGAAGCGAGGTCAAGCTCGCAGAAGCGAAATGGGAAGGAACAAGGCAATGGTCATAGGTGCAAAGAAATTCCTGCACCTGCGGAATCGCAGAAACGAGAAATGAGGACGCAGAAACGGCTGGTCCGCAGATGCGCAATTGGCCATCGCATAAGCGAAAATGCTTCCGCAGATACGAAGTCTCACCTGGATAGTGTACTCCGCAGATGCGCATTTTGGCTCGCAAAAGCGAGGCCGCAGATGCGCAAATATGTCCGCAGAAGCGGAAACTGGGCAGAACATAAGGGGGTCGAACTTGGTCATTTTGTCATTTTTATTTGGGATTTTTTGAGCTCGGTTCTTGGGCGATTTTGAGGAGTTTTCATCATGTAACACAAGGTAATTAATTTTTCACTTGTTGTGAGTTAAATGTAAGATTTATATGTGAATTTAAGGAGGAAACAATTAGGAAAATTGTGGAATTTTGTAGAAAACCTAGGCTGGAGGCACGGATTTGTTCTATGCGATCGCGAGATAGGTTACTGAAGAGCGCAAAACGGTGTACAAAACTTAGGCTCACTAGTCGAATATAATATAGAAAATATCATATCCACATGGATTAGATTTAAATAGTGTTTTCGTAGCTCCTAGTTTAATTTCTATCCAAGATGATCAATAATTTAGATTTGTGTGATTTTAAACTAAATTAACTAAGAGTCTAAACTATTGACTAATGACAGTCGTAACAAGAGTAATCAAAGAAGATATCAATGGGAAGAAATAGGGGTTGATTGGATAGGTGCAAGATACTTGTCGGGAATTAACTCTAGTTGATTCACTTCTAAGGTTCAAGTGAGTCTTTCGAATTCACTCAATTATAGTTCAAACGTTCAGTAGAAACTCCTCTCTCGATTAAGTCTCAACCTCACAATATAAACTAAGTTAAGCTCGGTGAAAATATGCAAGAATTCATAGTGGATTGATCCTCAGGAGAACTTCTTTCAATTATTCTCCTAACTAGGTCTAAACAATAATTCAACTAGTCTCTTTCGATTACTAAGAAGAATCAATGAATCCACCCAACAAGATAATGCAAAAATATCACAAGTTAAGCCTCTTTCAATTACATTAACTAGTGAATATAGATGCAACAATTAAAACACCCAAAATGATTCAATACATAAACTCGAGTTAATATCCACAAACAATTCTCAAAACAACAAATCCATCAATTCCTAAAGAAGAACTACTCCATAAATATGGAGAAATTCATTACAATTAAGTTTAAGTTAAAAGAAAACATAAACAATCCAAACCCTTGTCTTGAGTGAGGATTGAATGGTGAGATCCTTGTGCTCTTGCTTCTCCCGCTTCTCCTTAGCCTCCTTAGGTCTAAATTATGTCAATAATGCTCAAAATACCGTTTTTCCATGTATAGATACCAAGTGGGTCGGGCCCAAATAAACACACCTTCTCCTTCATAAAATAGGACTTTTTCCGGACAGGACGTGTGCAGCCGCGCACCAGGAGACTTGCTCGTGCATTTGGCCGCGCATTTTGCATGGTACACTGCCTCAACTGCGCGCCCAGTGCGCGGTCGCGCACTTAGGTGGTGACGTCCGGCTCGATTCTTCATTCCTCTTTTTGAATGCACTAGTGTCCGTTGATCCCCGAACTCGATTCCAACTTAATCCTTGGGCTTTTTCTCAGACTTCAAAGCTCCAAAATAGCGTGGATTCATCCCATAACATCTACATAGCTCGAAATTGCTCCTACAAGGCAAAAAACATATAATTAGTGCAAAATGCTAGTGATTAAGGTTCAAATTCACTTAAAGTGCATTAAATTAGAGTGCGATAAACAACTAAAACCTGAGAATATAGCCTACCATCAGTTACGCAATCGTGAATCTTGGAGGGGTAGTGAATCGCGAATGTGTGAGTGGTGCCATGTTCACAGTGAAGGAAGAGGAGGCCTGGGAAGGTTGACGCGTTGCTCTACGCGATCGGGAGTGTGTGAACGCGATCATGAAGCTTTGGAATTTTACTCACCGCGTTCGCGGCTAGTTCTCTATGTTCATGTAGAAGGTTTTTGGACTGATGAATATTTTGTTCTTTACGACCGCAAAAGAAATTTCGTGATCGCGATGTGTAAATCACTGACAGCAGAACTTAAATTTCAAACGAGGGTTCTATCTCTTATTTCACAATTTGAGTCTAGAGAGCTCGATGTAAGGCGATTTTTTGAGGGATTTTCAAGGAAATTATTGGGTAAGTGATTCTAACCCGGATTGTCTATATTACACGAATCTATTACTATTTTCATCTTCTAATTAGGGATTGAGTTGGGAATTTGGGAAAAAAATGGTAGAAACTTCCTAGACTAAATTTTTGAGTTTTGAAAGGCGATTTTGATGCCAAATTTGAGTAATTCTTGTATGGTTGGACTCGTTATCGAATGGGTATTCGGAATTTATAAATTTGGTCGGATTCCGAGATGCCAGCTCGGGTTGACGTTTTGTGTTAACTTTTTATTTCTTTGCAAAGATCGTAACTTTATTATCCGAATTAGCTTCCTATAGTTTATATTTATGGTATGAAGTTGTTTTGGCTAGATTCGAGCGGTTCGGAGTTGGATAATCGAGGGAAAGGCCTACAAGTGGATTAAGTTAGTGTGATTTGAGGTAAGTGACTTGCCTAACCTTGTGTAGGGGAATTACCCCTTAGGATTTGTGTTGGTTGTGAAAATTGTGATATGTGAAAGTCGTGTATGCAAGGTGACGAGTACGTACACGGGGTAAATATGGAAATTACCGGTTGTAGCTATATAGATTCCTTTCATGCCGTAATTGAGTTACCTTAACATGTTATAGTCTTCATTTCTAGTCTATTTTCACATGTCTGCTTGTCTTATTCTCTTACATCCTAATTGCCCTGCATGTTTATTGAAGTTCTTGTTTCCTTTACTCTGTATATTTAATCGTTGAACTCTTTACTTGAAGTTGTTAAATCGTGGAATATCTTGTAGTTGAAATTGGTATTGAGGTATAAAGGCCGTGATTCACATTGAGGCCAAGTGTTAAGTTGTGAAATATCATTCTGCTGAGTTGTTCATGCCGGTGGTTATTGTTGAGACTCTTATGTGCATTGTGGTTGAGCCATGGACTCTTTACAGTGAAAATACTGCTATTTCTTGGTTTCTCTAGCAAGTTATGATATTGAGCATTTGAGGTACGATTTGTGATACGTTGTGATATTGATATGCATGAGGTGCTATAAGATTTTGGGGTTGAAATGCATGCGGTGAGATAAGATGGGTTTGATACGCGTGGCTAGTAGGGGAACTACTACAAGTCACGCGGTGTGATAAGGGGGTAAAATGTGGGATGCTATTTCGGAAAAATGATTGTCAAAACTAAATGTAAAGGTTCCCGCGGTGATATAAGGAAAGATTGTGATTTATTCTTGTGATATGAGATTACGAGGCGGTACCTTGGAAGTGACTCTTGTTGGCATTTCTCCATTTTTGCACTTGTCTTTGGTTGTTGTCTCCCTAGTATATTATTAATTGCTTTCTCCGTGTTACACTAATTGCTTTAGTTCCGTGTAGCTAACCTTGATATGCTATTTGTTGTTTCAATTTCATTACTGTCATTATTACACTGCCTTACGCTTGTTCCGTATTCTATTTATTCCAGTAGGGCCTTGACCTGACCTCGTCACTACTCTACTGAGGTTAGACTTGGCACTTATTGGGTATCGTTGTGGTGTACTCATGCTATGCTTCAACACATTTTTTTTTGAAAATCCGGGTACCTTCTACCAGTCGGGGCATCAATGAGTTGAGTCCATGTGCGGAGACATCAAGGTATACCTGTCGGTGTCCGCAGGTCTCGGAGTCCCCTTCTACATAGATTCTTTTATTTCATTATCCTTTTTATAGACATTGATGTGTAGGATTATTCAGTATCACTTCATAGAGCTTGTGACTTGTATTTCGCCGAGTTTTGGGAGTTGTACATGCTGAGTTGTAGATTTGATTTTATATAGTTGTTGAAGTTTTGAGACTTTAAATTATTGTTTCAGTCATTTCTGCATGAATGTTAGGCTTAAAGACTAGGTGCCATCACGACATTCTATGTAGGGGAATTGGGGTCGTGATAGATTTGGTCGGAAATATTTAGTTAATTTTTATTAAAAATACCGACCGATTCGGTCAGTCATAAAGTCAAACAAGTCAAACCGTCAACATTTAAAAGATTAATACCGACAAATTCGGTTGGAAATAAATCCACGATTTTTTTGCTAAAAATTGCAACCACAGTAGAAGAAAATGTGGTCGAAATTATCTAAAGAAAATATGTTTGATATTTTTTTTGATTTTTTCGACCAATTTGATCGAAAAGTTTCGAAAATTTTTTTCAATCAAAAATTTCGGTCGGAATTCCACGATCTTCTAGTAGTGGTAGCAGGACAGGAGAGAAACTATTGAATCTTTGTTTGGAATAAAATAATTTATCTAATGTTTTGGGTCAATTTGGTTTTTCATTATCTTGAGCACCATTGTATAATTACTCCACTATAATAATCAACATGTTGATTGTTCTATTGTCAACTCTCAAGGAAAAAAAATAAATTTTGCTGATATATGTAGACCAATATTAACTTTTGTAAAACAAGAAAAACTTGAATCCTATCTAATCCTATCTAAAAAATTATTCCCCAATCGGGTCCCTTATTGCTGTAATTAAGTTTCCATGTAGTGAATCACAAGAGAATTGCTAAATCAGTTTTTATAACTTGAAGGTACTCCAAAACCAAAAGTATGTAGAGAATTACGAAATCAGTTTTTCCAAGATTAGTAAGACCAGTTTCTATCTCTTTGATGAATGTCAAAAACTCCTAAATTCCCTTGAGCTTTATAATAAGAATCGATAAACCTTTTAAAAAAATAAAAATTGATAAGTTATGTGTCTTTGTGGTTTGATGATTTAACAAACTTCATATAAGAACCATATAGGGAACCTGATACGAAGCCAGTCCGTGCTCAGAACAACAAGTCACATTCTGGCACAAGTTCCAATGAAATCAGTTAAGGGAATGGCAGAGGGAACAGATGACTATCTGTTCCTCCGGTCACAGTACAAGTCAACTCCTTACAGCTGTTAAAGCTGCTGCATTACAGACGCAATAGTGTAGTAGTCACTGTTGAAGCATGATGTGCACCGGACACTTGCTTGTAGCATTCCAGTGACCTCATTTATATATTACCAACATTAGGTATGTGATTACACACGCTTGTAAACCTTAAAACAAAATTTAGTCTCATGTGATCAGCCACCTTCATTTACTCCAAAGCATTAAAGAACAAAGTAGAAACAAAATGAAGGACCAGATCCTAGCATTGAGTACATCGTGTGTCTTTATTATTGTTGTATCTTTGTTAATGTTATTCATTTATAACTCTTACTTAGCTTAGTTAGAAGCATCTCGTAGGATACCTTTGTAAACCATAAACCTAGTGTTTGTGTTTGACTAGAGTTAGTCAAAGTGGTGAGTTCTTGCAATATAGTTATTGCAAGTAGGTGAGAGACCAAGAGTTTAATTTCTAGGTTACTATAGGTTGTAATATAAAGTTGCTCAGTTAGTGAAGTTGAAATCGTACGAGTGTAAGTCGTGGTTTTTAAATGCGTGAGCTGGGAGTTTTCCACGTAAAATATTATTGTATCATTTACTTACCGTTGTGTGTATGTTCTGTGGAAACTAATAGAGAACTAGATTCTCTATATAGTTTGATGGACTCCTAGTGTACAATAATTGGTATCAGAGCAGGTTCTTTCTATAAGGCTAACACCTAGAAAGGATCTACATGGCTGCTCCACCAAATTTTGAAGAAAGTCAATCAACTACAGACCACCAAGATTCAATGGACAATACTATGGATGGTGGAAGACAAGAATGCTTGGTTTTATCATGGCTAAAGATTCGAAGCTCTGGGATGTCATTTGTGACGGACCGTTTATACCTATGAAAATCATTGGCGAGACAGTTGTCCAAGTTTCAAAGACAAGGAAAGAGTACGATGATGCCAATCGCAAAGCTACCGACAAAAACTTCCAAACAAAGTAGATCCTTGTCTGTGGTATTGGACCAAACGAGTACAACTGAATCAATGTGTCAATCTGCCAAGGAGAAAAAAAAATCGACATGCTCAGTACTGAGTACGAACTCTTCAAGATGAAGGAGGATGAGTCCATTCAGAACATGCATACTCGCTTCACTTCCATCATCAATGAGCTTCATTCTCTAGGAGTGATTATCCCATGGAACAAACTGGTCAGAAAAATACTCGGTGTACTACCTGGTTCTTGGGAAAGAAAAGTCAATGCTATCATGGAGGCAAAAACTGATGAGTGACGAACTCATGGAAATCTGAAGACTTACGAAATGAAGAAGAAGAAGAAGAAGAATCATGAAAGAAGAGAACCCAAAAAGGATAAGAACCTAGTTCTCAAAGCAGACAACAATGACTCAAGTGGTGATGATGCTGACATGGCCTATTTGACACGGAGATTTCAAAAAACGGTTTGTAGATGGTGGTATTCCGAAAAAGGGCAGCTCTAGCAGAACAAAAGACTATGATTGTTGTCACAAATGCAGGAAGCCATGACATTTCATCAAAGATTGTTCTCTACACAAGCAGGACCATTACAAACAGATAAGACGGCCAAGAGGAACCTGGTCCCTGATAGGAAATTCAAGAGAAAAGATGCCGCTGATAATTTTGTGAAACAAGCTCTTATTGCATAGGGAGATTCCTCTAATGAATATGAGAGCGATGATGAACAAGGCAAAACCTCCATGATGGTCGTTAAAAGCGAAGCAACAAAATATGACTCCATATTTGCCCTGATGGCAAAATCTGATGAGGATGAAGATTAGGTAAACTTTCTAGACGTTCAAAGAAATTTGAAGTCTTACTCTCAAAAAAAGCTGGTATCTTTAGCTAATGTCTTGATTGATGCTTACTATAATCTTATTAATGATAAAAATGTTTTAACTGAGAAAATAGGAGATATAAAGCATGAGAGAGATGATTTACTGGTCGCAGTTGTCACAATCCGGAATTCCCACCCTCGGGATCTTGATGGCGCCTAACATTTCACTTGCTAGGAAAGCCAACATTAGCTATATCTATTAACCATTTTTAACAATTTTCAAATTATTTGACAATAACAAAATTGAATAGTTTGAAATAGGGTGATAAGCTAATAAGTAACCAAATCCAAATACAAATCTTGGAACTGGTGTCACGATTACATGAGCATCTAGAGTACTACAGATTAAGGTTTGAAATAAACATAACTATCTGAATCAAAATAAACAGCTACAATAATATAGAAGGGGACTTCAGGGCTGCGGATACAACTGTACCTCAAGTCTCTACTGATAGCTAGATCCGAGCAATCTCACTCAAAACAGCTGGGACCAAGCCCAGTATCTGCATAATAAGTGTAGAGTGTAGTATGAGTACAACCGACCCCATGTACTCTGTAAGTGCCGAGCCTAACCTCGATGAAGTAGTGACGAGGTTAAGGTAGGTCACTTACAATAAACTGTACGCAGTAATAATAATAACAAAAAGGATAAGAATGGAAATAAAGTAGTTAATTCATAACAATGAACTCAAAATACAACTATTAGAGAGCCCAGAATAACAAGTCATATAAAATCATCTCAATTACCGAGGCAAATCCAGCAGTCACAAACAAATATAACTTTATACAATCCGTTGCGCCGCGCAACCCAATGCCACCATATCATCATCTGTTAATATTATAATCCGTCCTTATTCCACCATATCAACTCGTTATCGTTCAGTTTCCGTTGCAGCGTCCAACTCACTCCCCAAACAATTTCAAAAAACAATAGAAATTCAACAACCAAAACTTACAAGAAGTCCTACATCAAGAGAGAAAATGTACAAACTAACATAGAATAACATGATGTAGAACTTCATTATTGAAGGCCGTGGTTAGAGATTCTTGATTATCATGTTATTCTAAGTCCAACGTAGAATAACATGATAATCAAGAATCTCTAACCTCGGCCTCAACTTTACCAACTCAACGGTATCTACCAATTAAAAACTCATACAAATAAATCCACATTATTGAAGGCAACAAATGTTATGAATTTATAAGACAAGCAAGACATAAGACAAATTAGATATGCAAGAAAAGCAAATAGAGACAAGTAGCAAATAAACATGGAATTATGGAAGAAACCGACAATTTAATACAAGGAATACTAAATGGCAAGTAGCAAATATGGTATGGAAGTCAAATAAGCATGTAGAAATTAAGGCATAAACCAAGATATACTAGGAAGTAACAAAGATAGGGAAGCAAGTAAAGTAACAGTGCATATACATTCATCACCTTGCATATACGCTGCTTCACACGTAATTCACATAACATGTAGTTCAAGGGTTCCTAATTCCCTCAAATCAAGGTTAGACCCAACACTTACCTCGCTCCGCAACTCAAGCAATCAATCAACCACGGCCTTGCCTTTTGAACAAGCCTCCAAACCAAACAAATATAACAAATTTATTGACCAAATGATTCAAAATAAGCTTTAGAAACCACCCACAAATGAAAGAGGTTCAATTTAGATCATTTTTGAAAAATTCAACAAAAGTCAACCCCGGGCTCGCTTGGGCAAAATCGAGATTCAGACCAAAACTCAATTTCCATTCATCCCTGAGCCCGGTTATATGATTTGGTTCGAAATCCAACTCCTATTCGAGGTTTAAATCTCAATTTTACAAAAATTTCCAACTCTAACCATATCCCTTATTTCTACCATGAAAATTCTAAATTTGATGTTGAAATCTCATGAAATGTAATGGCTAGTTGAAAAAAAAAAATGGATTAAAGTCACTTACCAATGAATTTAGGAAGAAAAGTCTCTTGGAAAATCGCCTCTAGGGTGTTTACGGTTTAGAGATTGTGAGAAATGAGCTAAGTCCCGTTTTTTCCCTTCTTTTATCTAGCTGTAGATGTCGTAATTGCGATGTCTTGTTTGCAATTGCGAACATCGCAAATGCGAGATAAGGGTCGCAAATGCGAACCCTGTCTTAGAGCTATAGAAGTTGCAAATGCGTCATTTAATTTGCAAATGTGAACACCCATCCTTCGCAAATGCGGACCAATCCTTCACAAATGCGAAGATTATCCAGGAACACACTGAGTCGCAAATGCGACTCTGTCATCGCAAAAGCGACCATTGCTCATTCGCAATTGGATCATTTTCCTCGCAAATGAGAGGCTACCCAGTCCAGCCCATGCTCGCAAATGCGAACACTTGCTCGCAAAAGCGAGGCTCGTAATTGCGAGACAGACCTCAAAAACGCGAGATCTGCAGCAGAGCACCAGCACCAGAAGTGCACCACCAGTCCTAGTATTAGCCAAACTCATCCGAAACATGTCTGAAACTCACCCGAGCCCCACGGGCTCCAAACCAAACACATACACAAGTGTAACAACGATCATTCGAACTTTCTTGCATAATCAAATCACCAAAATAACATCTAAATCTACGAATCAATCCTCAAAACGAATGAACTTTCAAACGGAAACTCAAGAACACTAGAATAACGTTTAAGCGTCTGAATCATGTCAGATGAATTCCAAATTGAACCAAATAATGCAGACAAGTTTCAAATAGCAATACGGAACTACTTCAAGTTTTAACATCAAAATCTGAACTCGTTAGCTAAGAACTCAACTTAGGGTCAAACATAGAAATTTCCAACTTTCAAAAATGCTAATTTTCAGAAAAATGAGTCAAAATAAGCTAGGGATTTCCGAATTCAATTTCAGGCATACGCCCAAGTCCCAAATCATGATACGTACCCAGTGGGACTGTCAAAATACTGATCCGAGTCCATTTACACAAAATATTGATCGTAGTCAACTCGAGTCATTTTGAAGGCAAAAATTCACAATTTCTTCAATTTTTCACATAAAAAATTTTCGGAATAAGACACGGACTGCGCAGGAAAATCGAGAAATGCTTTACGGAGCTAATCGAGGTCTCGAAATACGCGAATAGAGGCTAAATTTGAAATGACCTCTCATGTCATCACAGTAATCGTTGATTTGAAAGAAATCATAGAGGATTTAAGGAAATAAAATGATCTCTAACTGAGAATATTGAAAAGGTAGAACATGAGAGAGATGACTTGCTGGTAGTAGTTGTGGATCTAAGGAAAATAGTAGAGGGTTTAAAAAGGGACAATAACTCTATAAAAGCTTCAATAGAAAATAAAGAAAAGGAAGTGGCGAGTGAGGCACACCAAGCTTGAAAATGAACTCAAAAAGGTAGAATTGAGTCTTTGTGCTAAACATGAAAGAAATAGACAGCTTCAGGAAGATTTAAGCAGGGTTAAAATGACCAAGATAAATCTCTGATGTGGACTAGGTCCTCTGACACAATCACTTTCATGTATAAAAGTAATGGGGGAACAAGTAGAGAATCGGGTTCCAAAAGGAAGAGGCTCCATACAACCCACATAACAAATATGTTACTATACCTGATAACTGGCTTTGCATCACAGTGGTAACACTGGCCATTTCAAAAATTCCTGTAAAGCCAGGTTTCAATCCCAATAGAAAAACAAAGTTTTTGTTGAAAAAATATCTGCTGCTAGGGAACCTGGTTCTCTCAATAGGTGTGATGCCTGCTTAGCCAAAAAGAAGTTTAATTCGCCCCTTTCCTCATTACAAAGGACCCAAACATGTTTGGTTTCCTAAGTCTAATCTCTCATTTCTTTGTGCAGGGAGCAGTAAAAGGAAGTAACCAAAGATAGTACATGGATAGTGGCTGCTGGCTGCTCTAAACGCATGACTGGAAGTACTGACAATTTTCTTTCACTCAAAGCCGTGCAAGGTAGGAGTGTGTCCTTTGGTAATGGAAAAAAGGGATACATTCTAGGAGTTGAAAAAATTAGGAAGACACTCACTCATTGAATTAAAAATGTGTATTATGTGAATGGCCTGAAATACAGCCTGCTGAGTGTTTCTTAAATCTGCGACAAAGAAAACAAAGTGGAGTTCTTATCAATGTTTTGCACAGTCACCAATCATGTAAATGGTAAAGTGGTTATGGTAGCAAAAAGATTCAAAAACATCTATGTTGCAGACTTTGAGTCTTTGAAGAATGGGAACCTACATGTTTGAATGCTGTTGATGATGAAGGTGAACTATTGCACAGAAGATTAGGACATGCAAGTTTCTCTCTATTGAACAAGCTAGTCAACAAGGACCTGGTTCGCGGGCTGCCAAAGTCAAAGTTCAAGGATCACAAGGTGTGTGATGCATGTGTGAAAGGGAAGCAAGTCAGGTCCTCATTCAAGCCAAAGAAGGTAAGCACCTCAAGGTCACTAGATCTTCTCCATATGGATCTGTGTGGACCTATAAGGATGCCCAGTAGAGGAGGAAAGAAGTACATCTTTCTTATTGTTGATTACTACTCCAGATTAACATGGACCTTGTTCCTATGAACCAAGGATGAAACTGTAAGGCCCAGTAAAATTTCGCAAAGGAATTTAAGGTTTTGTGGTGCAGAAGTAGGCTTTCATGTTTGAGGATTGTATAAAGCCGCGGCTCGAGCTTTTTGGGTTGAACAATGCGCTGGAGAGTGAAGAAAAATTTAAGGTAGAAAAAGACTTTTCTGCAGCCGCAGAGTGAAGCAGTTTGGGACAAGTTTGGAGGAAGGTCTAAGGCGTATTATGCGATCGCAGACCAGCTCTGCGGTGCATTATACGACCACAGAATAGGTTTGCGGACCGCATAACAGCCTCAGACTAAAGCAGTTTTGCTAGATCGGAGGGCAATTGTGCGGTCCATTGTGCGGACTGCAGAAGTATTATGCGGTCGCTCGGCGTCGAGGCTCCATTTTTCTAATTTTTTTTACCCGACCCCATTTTGTTTATTTAGCCTTTCGGGTCATTTTTTAGGGATTATATGATATTTTAGAGATAGGGGAGAGCTATTCTAGAGAGAGAAAGGGGAGGTTCAAGGATTTCACTGTTCAACTTAAATCAAGCCTTGGAATTTCACTAAGAAGACCTGCTAGGACTTTAAAGAGATAAGAATTACTTTTCCCAATTCTTCAATTTCAGGCATAGGGTTAATTATGGATGATGAGGGTAGATTTATCACATGCATGAGCTAATAAAGATTATGGGAAAGTTGTAGAACAATCTTGGGTGGTTTTGTGGTTGATTTGGTTGAGGGAAAGGTCGAGTCATAGTTGTGTTAGCCATTGCCATACGAATTTCTCTAATTGCTCTTGTAATTCTCTCCTCCTCTATAGATTGGCATTGTTAGGAGTGCTGGGACATTATTGTTGCATTACAAAAAGCTCTTTCGAGGTATGAATGCTAAACTCTTATTCTAGTATCGGAATTCCCGAATTCTTGTAAAGTTCTATCATGTGTAGTTGAACATGAAACGCTATTGATGTGGGATGTTAAATCTAGTAAATTGAGTCTCAAATCTGCATAATGTACCCCAACCCTCTTGTGTTAAAGATTGACTATTGTGACTTAGTTATGTTATACCTTTTGTGGGAGGAAGGTATATGTATGAAATCAATGTGATTCAGCACTTATTTCTCATATGATGAAACCGTATGAACTTACACCGCTAAGGCCAATAGTGCCAAATGGTTGATTTGAAAGGGAACTCTTTTGTACAAACTATTAAAGTTTTGGGACCCAAAATTGTGATATTGTGAATACATCTCCACCTGTATATATTGGGGTGAGGCGGCGGGGCCGCTTTGTATAGTGTTGTGATATTGTAAGTACACCTCCACCCGCATATATTGGGGTGAGGCGGCGGGACCGATTTGTGTAGTGTTGTGGTATTGTGAGTATGCCTCCACCCTAATACTTTGGGGTGAGGCGGCGGAGCCGCTCTGTGTAAATATAGTTGTAGAGGATCCCAGACTTGAAGTTTGTAAATGTTATTGAAAGATCTTACTAAATTTGCTGTGGCTTTAACGGCTAATTAAGCCTTTTATTGTTACCATAACTTATCGTAAGTCATATTGTATTTCCAAGTCCTTGAATAGGTGTTTGGTTTTCATACTAGTACTATTCGACATGTACTAACATCCCTTTTTGCCATGGCACTGCATCTTTAATAGATGCAGGTGGTTCCATAGCGGCAGACATTGACCAGTGATAGCGGTACACTCTTCTTTCAACTGACTTGGTGAGCCCCACTTCTTCCTGGGGTTGTGCATCTTTTGTTCCGTGTTTATTCTGTTTTGAGGTATAGATCATTGTACTCTTTTATATCTATTAGAGGCTCCGTAGACATTATGTGGGTTGTGCATTAGTGTGAGAAAGTTAAACTAAAGATGTCGTAATTGTATCTTATGCTTCCACTGTAAAACTATGGTTGTGAAATGTATTATTTTGGAGACCTATAAATAAGGTATCTAATGGTAATGAAACTAGTGTTGTACATGAACCATCGTGGTATTAATTAATGAAGTTTATATTATCTTTATTTATGGGTGAGTTGGGTAGAAGGAAATCGAGCAGGCTTGCTCGGCCGGGTTATCTCGGTTGAGCGCCGGTCACGCTCCCTGAGGTCGGGGCGTGATAGAAACCTTTCTAGTCTTTGCTGCCTTTGTGAAGCAGATTCAAGTGAAAATGAACCACAATGTTGTAAGCATAAGATCTGATCATAGTACCGACTTTAACAATGCAAAAATTGATGAATTCTATTTTGAAATGGTATAAGTCAAAAATTTTCAGCTCCCAGAACACCCCAACAAAATGGTGTTGTGGAGAGAAAAAATAGGACTCTTGACGATATGGCAAGGACGATGCTAATTGACAGTGGCGTACCAAAGAGCTTTTGGGCTAAGGCAGTGAACTATGTCTGCTATCTGATAAACATGTGCATGATCAGGTCCCACCTAAACAAGACCCCGTATGAATTGCTAAACGGGAGATAGCCAAAGCTGACTTACCTGAGAACATTTGACTGCAAATGTTTCTTTCTCAATAATACTATGAAGCGTTGTAAAAATTTGATGCCAAGAGTGATGAAGAGATTTTTGTTGGATATTCTTCACAAAGAAAAGCATACAAGGTCTACTACAAAAGAATTAAATGAGTAGAAGAAAGCGTACACGTAATCTTTGATGAATCACACCATTCAAGTGGGAAATTCACATGATAAGAGTGATCAATACGAAGAGCATTCAAAGGTTCCTAGAGAAGTCATTGATATGGCAAGCGGGAAGGCAGATCTGATGAGTCAGGTCAAGGAGTCTAGTGAAGAAGATGTAGCAAAACTTCTAGCTGATTTAGAGGAACCTAGTCCCTCCATTACATCAACTGAAGCAGAAAATAGAGTTGTTGATGTTGTGTAAGACACCCCTGATGCTGAGCAGAGAAGTGGCACTCACACTTTCATGGATGTTAATGATGGATCTCACACAGCAAGACCTGGTTCTTCTCACCCTGAGACTCAGGTTTCTAACTGGAAGCACAAAAGCTCAATGTAATCACTCCTCTAGATTCAGGAATTTAGACTAGATCAAAGTCAAGAAACATGTATGCTTTCCCATCCTTTATGTGTCAAATTTAGCCCAAAAACATCAAGGAAGCACTGAAAGATGCTGACTGGGTTGCTGCTATGCAAGAACTCCATCAATTTGAGAGGAATAATGTGTGGCACCTAGTTCCCCGACCTTCAGATATAACCGTTATTGGAACCATGTGGGTATTCAGAAACAAGCTTGATGGGTTTGGAAATACAACGAGAAATAAGACCAGGCTGGTGGTTTAAAGTTATAATCAAGAGGAAGGGATTGATTATGATGAAACGGTTGCTCCAGTTGCAAGAATGGAAGCCATCAGAATTCTCATTGCCTTTGCATCTCATATAGAATTCAAATTGTTCCAAATGGAAGCTAAGTGCTTTTCTGAATGGACATTTGAAGGAAGAAGTCTTTGTCGAACAACCACCTGTTTTTGAAAGTCATGAGCATCCTGAATATGTATTTAAGCTTGACAAGACCTTATATGGATTAAAGCAGGCCCCTCATACATGGTATGAAATGTTGTCCAGGTTCTTTCTGAAAAATGGCTTCACTAGAGGGAATATTGACAACACACTTTTTCTGAAGAAAAGAGGGAGGAACCTACTAATTGTGTAAGTCTATGCTGACGACATTATATTTGGTGCAACAAATGATTCCTTGTGTGAGGAGTTTGCTAAGCTTTTAGGAAGCGAGTTTGAGATGAGTATGATAGGGGAGCTTAACTTGTTCCTAGGATTGCAAGTTAAGAAAACCTCTAAGGGGATGATGATAAGTCAGCAAAAATATATTAAGCAGCTTCTGAAGAGGTTGGAGATGGAAATTTGAAAGACCATTTATAATCCTATTGCTACTGCCACCCGTCTAGACATGGACGAACCTGGTTTCCCTATAAATGAAACAATGTATCAGGGTATCATTGGTTCACTTTTGTACCTAACAGCCTGCAGACCTGACATCGTGTTCAGTGTAGGTTTATGTTCTAGATTCCAATCAAGTCCTAAAGAATCTCACTTGAACGCTGCTAAAAGAATCCTGAGATATCTCAAAGGAATGCAGGACCCGATCCTCTATTATCCCTCAGGAGATGATTTTGACTTAATTAGTATGCCGATACTGATTATGCTGGTTAACTAGTGGATAGGAAGAGCACATCTGGTATGGAACATTTTCTAGGATCATGCCTAATTTCATGGGGTACAATGAAATAAAATTCTGTAGCTCTCTCCACTGCAGAAGCTGAATATGTAGCAGTTGCCTCATGTTGTGCTCAACTACTGTAGATCAAACAATAATTAAAAGATTTTGGTGTGTTTTCTGACTGTGTGCTATTGTTGTGTGACAACACAAGTGCCCTTAACATGAAAAAGAACCTGCTTCAGTATAAGAGGACAAAGCACATTGATGTGCGACATCATTTCCTTAGGGACGATGTTAAAAGGGTCTCATCTATATGAAGTTTTATGGGCTATAAAACATATTGGACCATTTAAAAATTGTATGTTCAAACTTGAAATAATACATTAAAGAGAAAACTATGAAAAATTTAAGAAATATTTATAAATTACATTACAATAAATATTTTTATGTATAAAATATTTTTAAGACGTGTATATATGTAATGTTGAGTTAGTTTGGTTTCTGTTTGATTTTTTCTAGTTAAAACCAAATCAAATCAATTATGATCAGATGTTTTTTCCAACACAAAACCAAATCAACCCAAACAATAGTCATGTTTTTTGCCCTATTGACTCGAATTATCGGTTTAGTATAATTTATCTATAGCGACCCGATTGGTCATTTTGGGAATTAGCGTCCCGTTCGGCGGCTTAAGGTTTCGAGAAGCATCATGATGTGTATTGTGACTGCGTGTGTGGCCGAGATTGGTTTTCAGATGATTCGGGATTTAATTGAAAGAACAATTCTTATTTTCGAAGCTTAAATGAAAAGAGGCGACCGAAGTTTGACCTTTGAGCAAACGACTTCGAAATGGAATTTTTATGGTTTCAATAACTTCATATGATGGTATCCGGCTTAAGCGTATGTTCATATTTGGATTTGGAAGTCCGTAGGGCAATTTGATGCATTTTGGCGAAAGTTGGAAAAGTTAAAGTTTTGGAAGGTTAAGGGGTTTGATCGAGAGTTGACTTTCGCGATATCGGGGTCGGATTTCGATTCTGAGAGTTGGATTAGCTCCATTATGTCATTGGGGACCTGCATACGAAATTTGACGTCATTCAGGGTAGATTTGGTATGTTTTGGCACGCGTTTTGGAAGTTGGAAGATTTGAAAGTTCTAAGTTCGATTCGTGGTGCGATTCGTAGTTTCGACGTTGTTTGATGTGATTTCAGGCCTCAAGTAGGTGTGCGTGGTATTATGGAACTTGTTGGTATGTTTGGTTGAGGTCTCGGGGGCCTCATGTGGATTTCGGATGGTTATCAGAATGAAATTTGATTTGAAGTCGTGGCTGAAGTTTTCTGGTGTCTCTATCTGGTTTCCTTGTACGCAATCGCGTAGGCTATTTTTTGGGGAAGTGAAAGTTTGTTCTATGCGATCGCGTAAGCTGGAGGAAGCAATGCATCACGAACGCGTGGGCTGAGTCGCGTTCGCGAAGAGGAAGTAAGGCAACTGGGCTGCGCGTGGTTGTTATTCGCGAACGCGAAGAAGTATTTGTGATCGCGTAGCGTTGTGCTAGGTAGTCATCACGTTCGCGTGGGTATTTATGCTATCAGGCCAAATAGGCCGGTTCAAACGGGCCGGTCTCTAGTGGTGCAAAAGCCAGTAGTGGACCGTTCCTGACCAAAAATTGTGAAGTTGGTGAATTGAAGTATTCAAGTCTTCAAGTCTTCAACGATATTCAATTTTCAAGAAGTTGTTCGTCAATTCGGTAAACTCGTTCCAATTCTTAAGCTTTAATATTATAGTTTTGTTTGTTTTATTTAGTATAATTATAATTAATATAGACTTTTCTTTGATAAAAATATTTGGTGGTAAGGGTAAGGAAAAATCTAAAATTGGTGAATCTAGTCGTCAAGCTACTACTCTTCCCCCTGTTACCCGTCCTCCTCCACCTGTTCTTCTTGATAGTGATAACCCTTGTTTTCAATTTTCTGATAGTCAATTTTGCCATGATGTTGCACCAGGTCAACAATTAAATGAAGAAGTTATGAATGCTCTTTATCCTAATCAAACTATCTTTGAAAATGATGAGAAAAATGATGATTTAGATGATACACCTACTAGTCCTGTTAATAACCCAACTGATGCCCCGCCTGACCCTCCTGTAGTAACCCCTAATTTTAGTAGAAAACCTTCTACACGACCCGAAACATCTCTTGTTTGGCACTTTTTTACTCAACTAAGAGAACAAAATAAGGCTAAGTGTAAAACTTGTGGGTCTTTGATGGCTCATAAATATACTGGCAACTATAGTGGTACGGGTAGTTTGACTAGACACAATTGAAACACCCTAGAGATATAGCTAGATATTTACAAATGAAAGCTGCGGAAGAGGGGGACAAGTGTAGATACTACGGTTAACCTTAGTACAGGTTCAAATCTAGTTCAAACGGGAATTAACACTGTTACCGGTGGCATTTTATATTATGATCCAAATAAAGATCGTGAAGAATTGGCAAAAATGGTTACTGTTATGTGCTTACCCTATAGTTTTCCTTCTAACCCTCATTTTGTGCATTATATTAGAAGAGTTTTTAATCCTACTTATAAAGGATGGCCTCACGCAACCGTAAAGAGTGATATTTATAAATATAAACAGGAATATGAACAATATTTGCGCTATTTATTTACTTATATATATTGTCGCATTGCTATTACTACTGATATTGGTAGAAGTGGTAATGACTGTGATTATCTAACTATTACAGGTCATTAGATAGATGAGGAGTGGATAATGCAAAAGCGCATTATTGCTTATAGAATAATTAATTCACGCCACACAGGTAAGTTTATTGCTAACACAGTTGTAGATATTTGTAGATATTTTTGCATGAGAGATAAAATAATGTCGGTTTCAATGGATAATGCTTCTAGTAACACTAATGCTATAGGCTTGCTTACAACTATACTAAATCCTGCATTTAGTAATATTTTTCATGTTAGATGTATTTGTCATATTTACCATTTAATCGTCGATGATGGTATGAAAGTTTTAAATGTAGAAATTGAAAAGGTTAAAATGGCTCTTAATTGGCTTTTTTATTTAAATCGTAGAAGTAGACTTAGAGACTATTTTAAAAAATAATTTTTCCTTATTCCCCTTATTTTTGGTGTTGCTGCAGTGTTAAATCCGACAATGAAATTAGGAGGTCCTCACTTTTGGTATTCAAAAATTTATAACGCTTTATCACTTTCAGCTGAGTAATTTGCTACACTTGGAGATGCAAAAGCCTCAATTAAA
>MCJB01005513.1:181824-232271 GCA_002018475.1 Nicotiana obtusifolia
ATATATATATATAAGCTATATATTATATAAGGCAATATATAATTATATATACATACTATATATACTATATATATTTATATAGATATATATATAAGCAATTTATATTAGTATATACATATATAGTTTACAATAAATTTTCCTAGATAAAAGAAAATTAAAAAAAATAGTGCGAAACGAAAAAGCCCGTTTAGGCCAGCGGGCTCGGCCTATTTAGCCCAGGGCCATCTGGGCTTAGGACCGCAGTGGGCCGGTTCCACTCATTTGGCCCGTTAAGGCCTGGGACCGTTTAACCCGGGACTGCCTCAACCCGGCCCGCCTAAGCCCAGGCCCGTTTGGCCCATTTAGGCCAGGGCCCGGACCACAATACAGCCTTACGCGGGCCCGGGTCGACGTTTTGGAGCGATTTTCAGTTCTCAGCTAAGATCATTATTTCATTATTTAAATTAGTTTTCTATAGCTATACTTAAAGTATGAAATTGTTTTGGCTAAGATTCGAGCCGTTCGAAGTTGAATAATCGAGGGAAAGGCCTTCTAATTGATTGATTCAGCGTGGGTTGAGGTAAGTATCTTGCCTAACTTTGTGTTGGGGAACTACCCTTTAGGATTTAAGTTTTTTGCCAATTGTGTCATATGGAGGCTAAGTACGCGAGGTGACGAGTACGTGTCCCGACTTGTTTGTAGAAATTTGACCGTCTAGTGGTCTTAGATTCTTATGTTCACTAAATATGAAGTCGTTTTGTCATGTTAAATTCCTTATTTACTAAATTTATCCTTACGTGTCTTAATTGGAATTAATTGATTCATGTTCTACCTTTATTGCCGATTAAACTCTTATGTGCCTTAACTAAAGTTGTTGCCTTTTTTTATCGTCATGCTATCTTTCCGTAATTGCTTAACCTTAATTAAAATTATTGTTATCTATCCGTAATTGGTTAAACCTTAATTGAAATTATTATTCTCTCTTTTGTAATTGCTTAGTCTTAATGGAATTTTGTTACCCCTTCCATTGTTGGCGTATTCTTGTTTGGGATCATTGATTCATGCTATCTCTCTTGTTGTCGAATTGCCTTTCATGGAATCATTGTTACACATTACCTCTCCCTTGTTGAATTATCCTCGTTAAGACTATTATTCTCTATTGTGTCTTTCTCTATGAGTTCTTTCTTCCGTTTCTTTGTGTTCTCAAGTTCTTGTATTGATTTACTTGTCGTGTTCTCGTGTTGTTCTTATTGCTATTGTATTCCATGTTGTTCGGCTAAGGGCTATACGTGGTTGTGATACTGAAACTTTTTTGAGGAAATATTCTGGCATGTGAACACAGAAGGTGAAAGTCATTTATTTGAGTTGTTATGTTTTTGACATACGTGTTTTGTTGAAAAATTATTATGTGTTTTATATGAGGTTTCTGCCGTGTGGTTGTTATTGTGTTTGCACGAGGTTTCTGCCGTGCGGTATTTATTGTGTTGCACGAGGTTTCTGCCGTGCTGTTGTTATTTTTTTTTGATAAATATAGTATTTATTAATTAGCAAAATAATACATAACGGAGGGGGACATGAACCTTACCTCCCTAAAAAAGTACATGTACCTTGTCACCCTAAAGAATTGACTATAGGTACCTAAGTAATTGTAAGTGATTAGAATTAATATAATGTACGATTGCCTCTTTTGCAGTAGGCAATCGTATGTACAAGTATTCCTAGGTCTATACAAAAAAGTATATATGTTTGTCCCTATTTGAAGTCAGTTCTATCATAGTATTGCAAAATAATAACAAAAAGTGCGAGTTATCTTCAAATCCGCTTTGTCTCCTGATACAGGGAAAGCCAGGTTGAAGATATTCTTCCATTTGTGTTTTGGTGTTGCTTGGTGGGTCTGTTATTAGTGATTGCTGGTGTTACCTGGTTCTGGAGTTGTTGATGTGTTGTGTGAGTGTCCTGTTGTGATTTGAATCCTTCCTACTGATGTTTCTGTTAACATTGTTGGTGACTGAAGTACAGTTGAAATTCCTACTGGTGTTGTTGCTATCTGCAAATTGGACTTGGAGTGTGGCAGTCCAGAGAATGTTGTTAAGTCTATTGTTGAGCCTTTTTTGGTTACTGTTATTGGTGATCTTGCTTGTAGCATCAGCTGCTGGCAGCTTCTTTTTACCCTGTGGCTTGCTTGTATTGCTTCTGCCTTGCCTCCTAGTGTTGTTGTTTCTAGCATTTAGTTTGACTATTGAGATTGTAAGGCTAACCCTGGTGTTGTTACTGGTGCTTCTGGAATTGCTGGTGCTCTGTGCTGTTGTGTATTGCCTTTTGACATGAGGTTGTCTGTGCTGTTGGCAGGAGTGCTTGTGCCTGTGAAGCTTCTTAATTTTGATGTTCCATCGAAGAGTGCTGTGAGTGTGGTAACAAGATGATTGATGCAATTGCATTAGATTGAGCACTCGAGGTGCTGACACCACACAATGCAACTGCACCAATAATCTGTTGTTGTTGTGATTGCTGTGTTGGTGTGAGTGTGGTGTTTGTTTTGTTATGCCTTGCTGTTTGATAGGAGGTGGACAGATTGTGTTGCTGCAGTTTCCTTTGCTTCTTCTATTGTTGTTACTTTTGCTCCTGGTGCAGGTATGGCAGGGATGTTTGTGGCTGTGATGATTATGCATATTGGTGTTCCAGTGGAGAAAGTGAGTATGGAAACAGGATGATTGAGGCAGGTTGCATTAGATTGAGCACTCTAGGTGCTGATACCACACAATGCAACTGCTCCAATAATCTGTTTCTATATGGGCAGCTGCTTCTGTGAGAGTTATTGATTGTGCGTGTTTGCTGGCAGTGTTGTTGATAATGTGAGGTTAATTGTCCTGTTGATTCTATGTTTTCTATGCCTTGCTGGTTCCTGCTGGAAGTGGTCATGTCCTGTCTAGTGTTGTTGTCAGTGCTAGTAACATGTCTGCTGCTGCTATAGCCTACTGGTTTCTATTTGCATTTTGTCTTTGGTCTGGCTCTGGTATTGTCACATGTGTTGCTTGCATTGACAATGTTGTGTTTAGTGATCTTCCTCTGGGAAGGTGTTCCTGCTCTTCTTGTGTCTCTTTGTGTCTTTGCTGCAGTGATGCAAGTCTTGCCTTGACATGCTTTATGAGATTGCTGCTAGTGTCTCCAGAAAATTGCTGTTCGAGATTGTTCATTGGCTTTTTGTTGATGCTGCTAACCTCTTTGATAACCTTATTGCTGCCTCTGGTATTTCTGGACTCCTTTAGCTGCTCAGGTGGTCCTCTAATGTCAGTGCTTCTACAATATCTCTGCCATATTGATTGAGTTTGCTGCAGTTGAGTATCTTGTGAGCTGAGTACTATTCCTGCCATTCCATCACTGTTGCTGCTGATCTGAACTGACTGCTCTAAGCTTGTGCAGTGTCCCTGTACAGCTATCCAGGAGCCTGTGTAGGGTGCATAAAGGTGCTGCAATTGAGTGAGCTTGTGCAGCCTATGTTTCTGATTGTTATTGCAGTTGTGCTCTGTGAGGGGGGCATCTTCCTTGCTTTCTTGTAATCCATGGCCTACATCTCTGAGAGGTCTTGTGCCCTGCATATGAAAAAACCAGGTGTTAGAGATTATTGTGATCATTATTTTGCTACTAAACCTGAGGTCCTGTTCTTTGGTGAGGTCTTGTTCTGTTTTGAATTGTTCCAGTGTGCTGCTTGTCATTTTGCCAGCTTCACTCTTATGTAGGGGCACTGTGATTTATCTGCATTAAGGATTTTCCTACCAAGTGAGTCAAGTTGACTGGGGTGATAACATTCAATTCTTCCAATGTCTAGTGCATAGTTTGCCCGATGATCTGCCAACTTGTTTCCTTCCCTATAGGTATGTGATACTGTTATTGTGAGGGATTGTTGGAGTTGGAGAATCTCTTCTATTTGTTCTTCTATGCACCAGGGTGGTTTCCAAATGCCATTGATGATGTTGTTTAGGAGCATGGAATCTGTTTGTAACCATATATGTGAGAAACCTTGTGTGCTGCAAAATCTCAGTGCTTCAGTGATGGCTGTTGTTTCTACTACTGTGTTTGTTCCCTCTATGCTTTCTGTGCTAAGTGCATATATTGGATCTCCTGTTTCATTTCTTACACAGAATCCTATTGAGCTTCTTCCTGGGTTTCCTTTTGATGCTCCATCAGTGTTGATCTTTATCCATCCTGGCATGGGGGGTTCCTAGTGGACTGTTCTGAAGCTTAGCCTTGGTGTGTAATTTTCCAGCATATGAAAGAGGTCTTGCCATTTGTGTGGGGCATTGATTCCTGGCTTTCTGGTCTTGACTAGAGCTTGCAGTGCTGTGGAGATTTGGTAGATAGCTCTGCCAGTTGTGATTGGCTCTCCACGTTTATGACTATTTCTTCTTTTCCATAGTTCCCATACAATGCATGAAGGAAGTGCTTGCATCACTGGTTTGATTCTATTGACTATTTGTGCTGTCCAGCATTTTGTTATTGCTTGATGGAATGTTAAGCCCTCGTGTGTTATTCCTGCTCTTTGCAAAAAGTATTTCCATACTTTGATAGCAGTGTTGGAAGTGTAGAAGAGGTGAACCATATTTTCTTCCTTTAGTTCAGTACAACATCAGCATTTTGAAGGCAGTTGGTATCCCCATTTTTTCAAGAGGTCATCCAGTGGTAGTTTTGCTCTCCAGACTCTCCACATGAAGAAGGAAATCTTGAAAGGAAGTCCTTTAACCAAATCATCTTGTATGCTCTTCTTGGTTCTTCTCTTTTCCTGAGGTATTCCCAAGCAGTTTTGACTGTGAATTGTCCTTGATTCTGCAGCATCCAGTATGGAATGTCAAGTGTGTCTTCCATCTTTGGAGGATTTATTGAGGTGGTTATATGCTCAACCATTTCCTGTGGCAAGTAACCTGATAGCTGCTGCATGTTCCAGGTTCCATTTTGGAGGAGGTTATTCACATTATGGATTGATTCGTCAATTGGGAAGTTTGCTGGCACTAAGAAGTATAGTCCTCCCTGTCTAGTCCAATTTTCATACCAGAAGAGAGAGGATCCCATTTTGATTTGCCAAGCAATTTGATGTTCTATGATCTCTCTGCATTCCAGCATTTTCTTCCATGTTTGTGATTCTCTCTTCCATGGCACAATTACTGCATTGTGTTTTTTGCAGTATTTTTGACACATGTATGCACTCCAGAGACTAGGTTTAGTTATGAAATTCCACCACAATTTGCAGAAGAGGGCTTTGGACATGTCATAGAGAGATCTGAATCCTGCTCCTCCCTCCTCATAAGGTAAACATAGATTATTCCATGATGACCAATGTCTGCTGGTACCTCCCATTGTACTACTCCAGAAGAATTGTGCAAAAAGCTTATGTATGTTGTTGATTACTTGTTTTGGAGGGTTCACTGCTGATAATAGATGCACTGGCATGCTTTGTAGGACATGTTTGATCAAAATGGCTCTGCCTCTAATAGAAAGTAATTTGCCCTTCCAAGATTGCAGCCTGTCTTGTATCTTGTTCACAATGTCTTGATAATAAATGATTCTTTTCCTGGAGTAGTATATGGGGCAACCTAGATAGGTGAATGGGAAATTTTATCTCCCAATTCTTGTGATTCTTTATGTTCTTGTTATTACCTCTGAGGCAGCTGAGTGATGCATGTAGATGGCATATTTGTTCTTGTTTATTAGCTGTCCTGAAGCTGCTTCATATGCACTCAAAACATCCATTATCATCTATATTGAATTGGCATCTGAGGATGAGAAGATGATCAAATCATCTGTATATGATAGATGATTGATTCTTGTGCTTCTTCTGGGCATTCCAAAGCTATTGAAGTAGGGATTCTGGAGAAGTGCATTTAGTCCCTTTGAGAGTGATTCAGCAGCTATGATGAATAATGTGGGTGATAAAGGGTCTCCTTGTTTGACACCTCTTGTTGATTTGAAAAAATCATGAGGTTGGCCATTGATGAGGATTGAATACCAATTGTTACCCACAATATCAAAGATCATGCCAATGAAGACTTTATTGAAGCCCATTTTCCTTAGAACTTTGGTTATCTATAACCAAGATATTATGTCAAATGCCTTGGTCATATCCATCTTGATGACAACATTTGGCCCTGCTCTTGTTCTTTGCCCAATATCAGTGATGATTTCCTGCGCGAGGAGGACATTTTCAACTATTGTTTTGCCTTTTACGAACCCTGCTTGCTCTTGGGAGATGAGAGAAGGTAGAAAGACCAACATCCTTTCATGTATGGTTCTCGAGAAAATCTTATTGATGAAGTTACTAAGGCTTATTGGTCGTAAATCAGAGAATGTCTCTATCTCCTTCTTCTTTGGAATAAGGACTAGATTTGTGTATGTTATGCTTTTGGGCAAATGTCTTCCTGAGAAGAAAGCTGTGACCATGTTTTGTATATCTTCTCCTATGATTTCCTAACATGATTGATAGAAAGTGCCTGTGAAGCCATCTGGACCTCCTGCATTGTCCCTATTCAGGCTGAAGACAGCTTGTTTGATTTCTTCTTTTGTTGGAACTCTAGTCAGCTCTGTATTTTGTTGTGTGTCAATCACTTACTGGATGTTTCCCAGTATTCTGAAGTCTGTGGGAGTTGTTCTTTCAGTGAATTGATCCTTGTAGAAGTGAATGGCTTCTTCCACTAACTGTTCCTGCTCCTCTATCCAGATGCCAGCACTGTTTTGAATTCTTCTTAGCTTTAGCCTTTTTCTTCTGCCATTTACTTGAGCATGGAAGAATTTGGTGTTTCTGTCCCCATTTTTAAACCAGGCCATTCCTGCTTTTTGTTTCCAAAATTGTTCTTCTATAGCTAGATGCCTGATCATTTGTGCTTGTACCTTTTGTAATCTTTCTCTGTTTTGTGCAGTTGGTCTCTCTTCAAACTGTTTTTCATGGATTAGGACCACTTCCTCCATGCTTGTTATATTCTGTCAAGTCTTTTGAAGATACATTCCTCATCTGCTCTCCCATTCCACCAAGTGAAGATACTTCCTTTGAATCCCAAATCTGTTAGACAGCTGATGTTGATGCAGTGGTTGAAGTCATCAACTTCATTAAAAGGGACAGGGAGACCTCCAAATTTCTCTTCTTGGTCACATATGACATTGAAGTCTCCTCCCACTATCCAAGGACTTGTTATTGTTTGAGATAAGTCATATAGTGAATCGAATAATTCAATTCTTTCTGTTGAAGTACATTTGGCATAGACAAGTGTGAGGATTAATTCCATCTTTGTCTCTGTGTGGAGGAGCTTCAGAGTGAGTTGTTGAATTGTGTCTGTGAGCACTGTGACCTCATATGCATTATCCAAAAAGCCCATATTTTGTTGGAAACATTTGCAATTGCTTGTGGCATGCCAATTCTTCTCCTATATTGTTCCAATTTCCTGAGCTGCTGCATCGGTTCCCTGATGCCAATGAACTCAAAGTGGTGCTTGTTGTGAAGTGTGATCAGTCTTTCGAAGGCTTGCATTGTGTTGACCGATCTTATGTTCCATATAATGGCATTCATTGTCTTCTATTGGGGTATGTCAGTGCTCTTTTAGGTTGAGGCTTTGTTGATAAAGAGCTGCTGCTGTCTTTGTTTTGCTTCCTCTGGGGGTTCACGTTTGTTGTTATTTTATTTATTTGGTTTGGTGAGACATCTCCCTGCCTTGCTATATTTCTGAGATTCTGTGCAGTATTTTCATCATCCATGTCCTTGCCCATGATTTCTTTTTCTGCATCTCTGGCTGTTGTTGCTATTGACAGGTTTTTGGGCCTGATGATTGCCTGTAATTGAGCTCTTATTATTCCTTTCCTGATGAGTGGATCTTGGTAAGTTGATCCTTCATTTATTGCAAGGTCAGCAGTATCTTCCTCCTCACTTTGCATTCCTTCATGGAGTTCACCTTCTTCTGAGCATTCCTCCAATTGGTCTGCCCATAGCTTCCCTGGGATTCGTTCTGATTGCATGTCTGCTCTTGTTCCTGTTTGCTTCATTCCTGCAGGTTTTGTTCTGTTCTGGGCACTGTTTTGATGGATTATTGCTGAGCCTTGTCTTTGCTGAGTGTTGTTGTTGTGTGAATATATTGAGCATGGTTGTTGTGTGTTGTTTGCAGTTTCAGAGTTATTGTAAAAGCTCTTCAGAATCGATTGTGTGGTGGATTCCTTTGTTCTTTCAGTCTCACTGCTTGTGGATGCTATTGCTTTCCCTGTTGCTACTTTCTTTGTCACTATTTGTGTTGCATTTTCCTGGTGTCTGCTGATTTCTTTTACTGTGTTTGCATTCATCTTTGTTGATGGTGATGGTATTTGTGTTGTTGTTGGTGGCAAAGGTATTTGCTTGTCAATTTGATTAGCTGCTTCTTCTGGTGTCCTCAGCTGATTGTCAAGGTTTTCATTACTGTCTGTTTTGTCCTTCAAAGGTATGTTGCTGCTAGGGCTATGGATTGGATTTTGCACATTGTTTGATTGGTTGTTAGGTGAGTATGATGTTTTGTTAGCAGTTGAGGCTAGAGCTGCTTGTTGAGTCTTTGTTTGCATATCAGTACTTTCTGCTGGGATTGATTGGTTGGCTTTGCTGCTGATGACCTCTGGCCTTAAGTGTTTGCCTAAAGTAGGATTTCTTGTTGAGTCCATCTATGCTTTGTTTCCTGCTGCTGTTGATTCTTTACCAATTGCTACTGAGTTGTCTGTGGCATATTCTTCTGGCATGTAGTTGCCAGCCTTCCTATTATTGTCAAAGCTCAGTGCATTCAACTGACTGCCTTTGCTGCTGCTGATCTCAGACCTCAAGTGATCATTTAGGTTGGAATTCCTTGTCGAGGCCATTGGTTCTTTACTTCCTGCCACTACATATGTGCAAAGTGCTGCTGTGATGTCATTCTCATAAACTTCAGCTATATGATTGTCTGCATTATTGGCATTGTTATGACTCAATGCATCAAATTTGTTTGAGACTTGGAACTGCTGAGTATTTGTCTCAACTGTTTCTTTTTGTTTCCCATGTTTGTGATTTGCTTTGTTGTGCATTCGATTATCTTTGACTTCTTTCCATTGAGGGCCAGAATTGCCTACAACCTTGCCACTTGACAGTATCAACAATGGGGTTTGTTGGTCTTTTACTGCTATAGCTTTGCCCTTTGCTTTGCTTTGCTTTATTAGCCTTTGTTGTTCATCCGTGTCAGTATCAAGAATTTCCGGGTGTAACTTCCAACATTCTATCATCTCATGCCCTTGTAGCTTACATTGTTTACAGTATTTTGGAAGATAATCATACTGTATTTTGACCCATTCCATTCTGATTTCCCCTGTCGCTTCATTCTCTATGTCTAATCTAACCTTTTTGGGTAATTCCGCTAACAAATCCACAAGAACCTTTACTCTTGCACAACTAGGCCTTGTCTTGTTGCTGAATCCAGGTGCAGTGGCTTACCAACATCAGAAGCAAGGGAAAAAAGACATTCCTTTACATAGTAAGTGGGAAGCAGGTGCGGGAAGGAAATCCATGCCATTGCCATCGATGTTTCTTCATCAAGCTTGAATTTAGTATCATAAATAAGCTGCCTCATCTGTTATACGTAACCATCGTTGGCTTTGAGGTAGTATGTGCTTTTTGAGGTGATTTTTATGAAATCCTCCCATAGAGATAATCTGATGAGCACGTGTTTGTCTCTGAAGAAGCCGATGTTGCACTCACCCCTGATTCCACACTGGATTGGGATGATTTTCCTCAGTTCTTGTATGTCCGCCCACCCGTATGAGAACTTGCCCAATACTGCAAATTGCAGACCCTCAATGATGTTCATGCGGGATGCCTCTGCTTCGGTGTACTTGACTATGGGTTGTCCATGGATATAGGTTGCCTTCTTGAAAGGGATTGGATCGATTTTCTTGCTAGTGCTCGCCGCTACAGTGCTCTTCAGTGTGGATGGTTTAAAAATTTGAGAGTAGTCTAAGGGTTGGGGTTTGGGCGGAGTGATGACTGGTGTGAGTGGAGGGGCTGGAGGTGGTCGGTCAGCCGGAATTTCGCCGGCTGGTGACGCCATTGTTGGATTTGAACGAGCTTCGAGGGTGTCGTCTATTTCTCTCACTATCACCGGACTCTCTCTCAGTGCTGTTGTTATTGATACGCATACGATGGTATAAGGTCTGGGTGTTGAAATGCATGCAGTGAAATAAGGTGGATTAAAATGCGTGGCTAGTAGGGGAACTACTAGAAGCCATGCAGTGTGATAAGGTGGGCTGAAACGGGGAATGCTATTTCGAGAAAATGATTTTCAAAACTAAATATAAAGGCTCCCGCAGTGATATAAGGAAAGTTGTGATTCATTTACGATTTGAGACTACGAGGCCGTACCTCGGGAGTGCTCTTGTTGTCATCTCCCCTTTTATGTGCACTTGTCTTTTTTAATTGTTGTTTTTCTTGGCATACTATAAACTGTCTTCCTCGGTGTTGCACTATTTGCTCAACTCTGTGTAGCTAATTTTGTTGTGCGGGTCGTTGCTTCAAACTTCATTGCTGCTTCTATTACACCGTACATTACGTGGTGATCGTTGCTTATATGTCAATCATTGACTCTACTCTTAATTGTTGACTGGAATTATGGTAGAACACTCGCACAAGCATACACGTAGTTGAATTACCCATATATGTTTTAAAAGGTGAATCATGACGACATTAATTATTATACGTACTCTTATCTTCTTGCCTTCTGTGTGACGATTGTGTTATTGACAGGTGGGTCGTCCGTGCGATTATGAGTTGTAATGTGGGAACAAGATGCCAAGTGATTAGGGTTCATGAATCGGGACCCGTGAGCTGTGATTATAAGGTTCGGTGCCTCGTGGAAATGCTTGAATCGAATTGGTGTGAAAGCGGTAGTTCTCATTGAGTTATTGCTGGTTTTCCCTTTATTTCATTTTCCCTAGACTTAGACTGTGATTAGTTACTCTACAACATTATTAGCTGACTGCTTCCTGTTGAATATTGTTGTTACTAGTGTATCATTGCAAGTATTGTCTTTTATTCCTTATGTGTCTTAGTTTTGTATTAATATTGTTTTCTTTGTTAGTTCATCTACACACTTGTTCAGGTTATTTACTCCGGTAGGTGTCTTGATTGTCCCTCGTCACTACTCCATCGAGGTTAGTCTTGATATTTACTGGGTACCACTGTGGTGTACTCATACTACACTTCTGCACATTTTTGTGCAAATCCATGTGCCTCGGTTGTTGTTGATACCTGGCTGGTCGAGGTATGGAGACTCAAGGTAAACTTGCCATCGCGTTTGTTGATATCCAATTTTGTCCTCATATTTTTCAGATAATATATATACTTTCAAAACATCATTTTTTTGCATCATTACTCAATTTATATGAGTCATACAAGTATTTTCTATAATCTTCCATAATATTTAAAGCTTTAAAATTAATTTTTTTTATTTAAATTACTTGAATATGTATTAACTACCCCTTTAAATTATTTTGTGATGATTTATTCACCCAAATTTATTATTTACAATTACATATATGCTTTACAATATTTTATTTTATTTCATATAATTTCAATTGCATTTTTTGTGCTATTTATACATTTTGCGATAGTAGCCTATATTTTGTAATTAATTGTATTTATTATTTTATTAAAAGTCAAAATAACTTTTATATGTTTACAACCTTTAGCTATTATTTTAAAATTCTTATTTGCTTAAATAATATATTTTTACACTTATTTAGATATTTTTATTAATTTGGTTTTCCTTAATTCCTTTATTTTTTAAAGCTGGCCCGGACCAGGCCATTTTTCGGATTAATTAGCAGCCCAGACACCCCACCTTAGCCCAATAATGCCCCAGCCCAAACCAAACGACCCTCTTTTAAATAACCAGGTCGCGACCCATTTAAACAACCCGCCCCATTCCCATTCGATCCTGGCCGTTGATCTCAAATGATCAACGATCCATATAATTCCCTAACTTTCCTTATATCCTTTTAACCTAAATCCTAGGGACATTCCCACCTAAACAGTCGCCTCGGAAACCTCTCCATTCCACTCATCTCTGAGAAACCCTAGCCGCCATACCCTCAAATCCTCTCTGAATCCAGCCCCAAAATGGAATCAATCTATGATTCCCTTACCTTATACGTTATGTCATCTTGTTACTTACACAATTTTGGCATCACCTAGTACTTGCCTATTCTTGGCAAGTTCCAGGCCCTGAGTTATGAACAATCATCCTCAATCTTCGAGATTTAGATGATATTTCGTCTATATACACTCATTACCAGATTATATGGGTCCGATTTACATAGATCCTCGGCCAACCTTTGATTTCCGTCGAACTAGGGTTTGAAATTTTAATTTTTTCCTTTACTAGTTCTATTATCGATTGTAAGTGATTTTCTTTCCTTATTTGTGTTTGATTAATTTTTTTCCATGTTTGCTTGTTTGATTTCTACCACTATATAGCCCCTCCCCAATTTTCCTTTTGGAGAGACTTTAATCACCTTAAGAACTATTCTCTCACTCTCATTTATTGTGAAATTCAGCTCTCGGCCGGCTAAATGCCAAGGCCACCGGATTCTATTCACCTTCCTCCAGTGCAAGCATTGCTCGGAGTGCATTTCGAAGCTCCTGTGAACTCTGAAGCACTAGGGAGTTGAGGTTTTACTAGACTTCAATAATCACAACTATTCTTGAGATTTCGAGTTCTTCATCCTTTGTTTAGTTTGTCTGCCACTGGTTAGTTCCCTATGCTCTCGCACTTATACTTCTTTCTGTTCGTATTTGTGCTATGTGCATCAGTGCTATTTTGATTCCCCTGAGTTAATTTCAATATTGTACCCCTTCGTATACAATTCTTCTTGTTTTAATACTAGTTTGTAGTTCCCCTAGCTTCAATTCTATGCGAGTTCTGATTTTAACTCACATGTGGATAGCTAAGTTGATTCATGATGCTTGCTCGATTCGTAATTGAAACCTGATTGATGGTTGTTGAACCTTTGTTTGATTTCTTGTACCAAAACCCTTATGAAACTATGTTTTTTCTCAAATTGCTTTCTTCATGTTGAATCCTTTATGCATAATTTGCTATTTCTTTGCAAATCTATCTAAATACTTAGCCTAATATTCTAGCCTTAACGCATTCTCATTAGGTGTGTCTAGCCTGAACAATTTCTAATCATTATGCTTATGAATAGTTGGCTACTTATACCTGTTGCTTATTCTAAGTTTAGTTCCTTGCCTTGTTCTATACTATTATGATAGCAAACTCATGCCCAGAATGTGTTCTAATTCCTGTTGAGATATCCATGCCCAACTTTTATCTTTCTGGAGTTCTACTATTAGCTATGACCTGTTCCCATGCTATTTGTAACTTTATTGTGTACTTTTCTTGACTTGCTCAATCCTGTGTTTTTCAGTATTAGTTAAGACTTTTAGAGTAAATCTCATAATCAACATTTTCTCTTATATGTGGCCAACTAGTACAAGGTTTGATGCTAGTCTGTCCTATTGATTTGAAAATTGACATGTCTTCTGTTTACTATATGTTCTGCTGGTATTGTAACTGATATTCAGCATGTTCAAGTTTTCTTATCTTCTACTAAGTGATTGCTCGATCATGAACCTGTTCTGCTATGTTTTTTTCACTAGGCCTTCATGTTAAAACTTTCATGTGAAGGCTATGCTCTATTTGTTCTTGTCTATGACTCTATTAGATTTTCATGTTTAAATCTGGTGTCTAAAGCTCTTTTAGGCTAATTCTGAATCAGTTTACTCTTGAAACTCTTTTGGAATAGTTCACTATCCTATAATGGTCGATCCTGTCACTTTTGCTTTGTTTATGAGAATACAAGCCTAAACCTGCCTTGTAAACTTGTCAGTATTTCATGTGATCTTGTCTATGTGCTTTGGTTAGAACTGTTGATTAGTTATTTCTTTAGGAGTTAAGTGTGAAAAATTATTTAATTAGTTCCACGAGTGGTCTGTCACCTGTATGGTTAAGTTAGGCATCCATTTGGCTAAGTAAGTTATTTGTTGGGCCTGGTGTTGGGCCATATGTGTTATCGGACCTGGGCATTGGATTCAAGAAGATTCTACTGTCCTTATGAGCCTGAGATTTGGGTCTATTGGTTGGTGAGGATGCTGAAGGCCCAGAAATTCACTAGGTTATTTCTATTGCTGGCCCGTACTTTATTCAGTTTGTATTTTGTCATCTTTGCGTTTGTATCATTCCATTTTGGTCATGTAACTTGTAATAACGAATAATTGGGGTGTTAAGGAAATTGGCGAATGGGTGTGCATTGTTCTTGCATAAAGGATAGAGAACATGCCTATAGGGTCTACGTGCCTTATTTGTCATCTTGTTTAACTTGCTCTACTTCTGCATGCTAGTAGAAATCATGTTTCTAGGAATTGCACACACCTCACCTAATTTGTCTAATACTCATACACTATCTCAAACATGGTATTAATCACCATACTTGTTATTACTGTGCGTTTAGAGAGCATGCCTATAGGACGTATATTATATTCTTTTGCTAACCTAGATATCATGCCTATAGAACTTCAAATAAATAGTTGATCAAATTTGTATTACTTTTGGTGCACTTTCCATCTAAGTATCATGACCATAGGACACTAATCTCTTAATCAATTACTTTTGCCGTTTTATTACACTTCTTCCTATATAGCATGCCTATAGGAATAAGTATGTTAACAGCGAGTTGAAATACAAACTATTAGAAATCTTGGCTATAGAATATTGTTATTCACCTAGAAAGCATGTCTCTAGAATCAAACGTTGGAAATTCCCAGTTTTAATAGCTTTCGTTGCCCATTGTGAAAAAAACTTAGAAATCATGCCTATGGGACAGTGTCACTCGACTGAGATGCCTATCCATAAAATTAGTTCTAATAATTGTGAGTCTGCAAACAGTTTACTGACTCCTCGATTACGATGCATGTACGATACTGGAATTCAGAATCACTTAGAAACCATGCCTATAGGACTCTAAGTCTCGATTCTGGAACCATGTATTGCCTAAACTGCCAGCGGGCATTTGTTGCGGAGGCTAACTTGGGCCTTTAATTGTCTTTATGTGGAGTCCTATCTCTTTTGAATGTCTCTTAGTTTTATCATTTTAAGTAGCCTTGGTGAAGTCTAGAACCATCCAAACAATAGGTCGAATGCCTCTTGGATCGTAGGTACGGGATGGGTAGTGCACGCATAGGATACGATTTAGAATTGAATAGAGAGCCTTTAGGTAACAACTTAAACATAGTAATTGGGTAGTAGGAGATGATAGTCTTTGCCCGCTAAATAATATGAGCAACCCCTACCTTAAGGGAGTTGCGAAGTATTATTTATGTTGCACGGGTTGATCCTTTAGGTTAACAAACTTAGGATCCCCCCCCTCCTTTTCTTTGTATACTTGTTATTTACACTTAGTCATTTAATATAGACCAATGTAGTTGCATTCTTGTGATCATTAAGATTTGTACCAATTCTCATGTGTTATAGTAAGACTCTTTGACTTCTAAATTTCCCTTTATTTATTTGATCACCTAGCCTAATCACATAATCTACACAGTTTAAATTTGGCCGTGACCCACAGTTGTGGACCTCGAAGAGTGCCTAACACCTTCTCTTTGAGATAATTTGAGCCCTTACCCGATCTGTGGTGACACGGACTAGTCAAACAGAGTTATTTCCAAATAGGTTCCCTAACACATCTTAAACATCGTTAGGCGGCGACTCTTCTCTTTTAATACCTTTATTTAAAAGAGTTGTCATACGTTGAAACCCGCTTTCGCGAGAAAACAGGGCACGACAGCATGGCGACTCTGTTGGGGATATACTTAGGCTCTTACCATGACGTACTTGACTTATGTGGATTACTTTCTTTATTTTTTTTTCATTTGTTTTAAACTGCTATGACATGCACATCCCTTTCCTTATTCACCTTTATTTGTTATAAACTACTATGACATGCACATTCCTTCCCTTATTCTCCCTTATTTGCTATGACAAATATGACCTATCTCCATCTCATTCATCCCTTCTAAGACTGCTATGAATCTCCCATCCTTATTTCCCTAGCTGCTTCATTACGTTCTCGCACATTTTCATGAGCTAAACTGACTTCTTTCTTTTGTTTTTCTTTTCTTTTCTCTTCTTTTCATGTTCGCCTTTACTATGTTATTTACTGTTGTTACGTACTTTTATCATGCAAATACTTGGAAATGTGTTATTATTTCTGCACAAAGCATGCTCCGCATCATACTCTACTCGTGCCAATTATCAATATAGTGGCGCTTGATGAGTGTTCGCGCTTTCCTGAAATCACCTTTTTTAAATCGGAAAGGCTTATTTGTGGCAGACTAGTCGATCAACGGTGCAGTCGACGGTCTCGTGCCTTTCCCTCTCAAGTTGTCCACTTGGGTCATGCTAAACCTAGTATGGATTGAGACGTCACTGATGTAACAACCCACTTAGATAAGACTTTGTCCAAAGTCCGACGAGATTTCCACAATCCCAATGGACACTAGCATATTATGTGCATTACTTGGAGAAAATGTGCCAACATGTTGATCATTATTGCGTATGTAGTCGAATTTGGAGGGGGAAATGGCTAACTCTTATTTGTTTGCAGAAAATGAAGCATGAAATCCCCATGTTCGGTATGGTCCAAAATATCCCGCCTTTGCTGCTTGACTGGTGGAAAAGACCTTGCAGCTTGTGATAAAAATCATGTGAGGAGAGTACTTGGTGACCTGCCATCTTTGCTGAACATTCAACCAAATAGGGAATTGATTGAGGCCGCTACCATATTCTGGGATGAGAAACGAGATTTTTTTCGATTTGGCAATATAGAAATGACTCTTCTCCTAGAAGAAATAGGTGGTTTCTCCAGGTTACCATGGGACACTCGGGGACTGCTAGTACTAGAGAATCACACTCCCCGCGGTTTTCTGAAAAGTGTTGGGTTTTAAGAATAATGATGAACTGCTCAGTATAAAGAAATCATACATCCCTTTTGAGTTTATTTATGAGCATTATGGGCATAGCAAGTCATATCATCTTCATCATGATGAACTAGCCATTATTTCTTTGGGATGGGTGCATCGCCAGGTTTATGTTTTCATTGTCTGCTTCCTGGGGTTGTTGATCTTTCCAATGAAAGGAGGAAGAATCCATACACTCTTAGCCATGGTAACCAGGAACCTTAATGGATGGTATCGAAGGAAAAACTTATACTATCATCCCAATGATCTTGGCTGATATGTACCGTGCTCTAGATTGGTGCAAGCATTGGTTTGAACACTTTGAGGGTTGCAATCTATTGCGACAAGTAAGGCTGCTGGAACACTTTCAGAGGGGTGAGAATCGTCAATAGCTTCTGCGAAGGCCACTAAATGACTACATAGCCAAACATCACCCAAAGAAAATGACCTTTATTCCAGAAAGCTTCGCAATGCCTGGAAATGCTGTAAGTTGGGTGCATTTCTTTAGCAATCTAACAGACGAGCAAGTGCATTGGATGTTTGAGTGGTTTCCTAATAGTGAGTTCATCATTAGATCAAAAGGAACTACTCACTTGGTACTGATCGGGCTGCGAGGCATCTACCCTTACGCTTTTATAAGGGTAATAAGACAAGCTAAAAGAAAATAAGTCATACCTCGGGTTTCCAACATGATCCAGTACAAGGCAAATTTCAAGGGAGATGTCATCCCGTTCAAGTTCGGAGCACAACATATGTGGAACCAAAAAATCATTGTGGAAGGAGAAAATATTGATCCAGACAGGTATCACGCCAGTCATATGTACTACTATCTATCATGGCTGGAAGACGACGTAGCTGGGATGTCAAAACTAGGAGTCAATCTGAAGGATATGATCATAGATGAAGTGGCTGAGGCACAGGTAAAATACAAGAGGCTACGCAAAAGGGTGTTCGAGTATGAAGCTAAACATCTTGAGCAACACAAAGTGAACATGGAGGCGATAAGGGAATGGAATGAGATTGCTACTAAGTCAACAGAAAGATTGGAATACCTGGAACAAGGACTGATGGAGCTAGAACGGAAGATGAGAAAGAGACTTTCAGATTGTCAAGGCATGGATGACAATGAAGGAGGAAAGCTAGCAAAAGCTTACTTATTGCTAGATATGCGCGATCTGGGAAACAAGATTGATGGGGTCAAAAGAGCCAAGCATGGAGAAGGTTCTTCGGGGACCAAGTAGATTAGGAAATGATGTTTTTTACTACTTTCTAGCTTAGATTAGATTTTTATGTAATAAGGATAAATGCCATTAGTAACTTTATTATATTTGGTTTAGTAAACGGTTGTTTCGGCTCATTTTCACATTAATGAAATGAAGCAAATGTTGGCCCCAATTTTCTCCAAGTCTATGTGTCGCTTAGGCGTACCTCAAGCACAATGAGGTCCCTAAATTAGGACATGAATTATTGCATGACTTTGTGAAACATGTTTAAATATTGCGAACACTCTTTTATTTCACCTTACTGACTTGGTTACCTTTTACTTTTTCTTTCTTTCTTTCTGATTATTCCCATTCCCAAAGGTTGGTTTATGCATACTGGCGTCATCAGCATACCACACTAGATCCAAAGGTCCTCCACCTAGCGACCCGAAAAGCAAAAGCAAGGGCAATAGGAAAATGGATGATTTAAGTGGTATCCGAAAAGACAACGCTGATGTGGCAGAAAATGTTGAAATTTCAGATGGTAGAAGTACTCTGGGGCAGAACGAGTTGGTCTTACGTTTGGAGCAGAAAATCCTGGAACTACAAGACGAACTTGAACAAGTCCGAAATCTGGCAAACCTTTCCCTTACTTTCAATGTTCCCTATATCAACCACCAAAACCCGACTACCCAAAACCAAACACCACCAAACACACAAAACCATCACCCACCACCCATGGCTCCAAATCCTCCCGCACCACACCAGTATCATAATCCTGCACCTCCCTAGAACTTAACCCACCACCGGTGCAAACCCCTTAACAATATCACCATCATCCAATTCAATACCCCCAAACCACTACATATAACATTCCCCAAAATGCACCACAACCTACTCCTGATCACCAACAACGATCATCCATATACCCAAGTTCCAGGACTCATCAATGCAATCTGATATATGTAGAAACCTTACCCCATACACCACAGCAAACCCTATACATACCCGAACAGACTAAGAAGGACCTGCTCATTAGAAACATGGCGGAGGAACTCAAGAAACTCACAGGGAGAGTCCAGAGTGTTGAGGGTGGGAAAGGCATTGAAGGTCTGAATTACGAAGATCTGTGTATTCAGCCAGATGTGGAACAGTCAGTGGGTTACAAACCTCCAAAGTTCGAAATTTTCGATGGCACTGGTGATCTGAAGGTACATCTACGAACATATTGCGACAAGTTTGTAGGAGTGGGTAAGAATGAACAAATCCGCATGAAACTATTCATGTGAAGCCTTACAGGAGACGCTTTGTCTTGGTATATCAGTCAAAACCCAAAGAACTGGGCTAATTGGGTAAGTATGGCATCAGATTTCATGGACAGATTCAGGTTTAACACGGAAAATGCGCTAAACATTTTCTACATTCAAAACCTCAAGAAGAAGCTAGCAGAAACCTTCCGCGACTATGCTACTCGATGGAGATCAGAGGCCGCAAACGTAAGGCCAGCACTTGAAGAAGAACAAATGAACAAGTTCTTTGTTAGAGCACAAGATCCGCAATATTATGAACGGTTGATGGTCATTGAAAATCACAAGTTCTCAAACATCATCAAGTTAGGGGAAAGAATAGAAGAAGGAATCAAGAGTGGGATGGTAACTAATTTCGAGGCGCTGCAGGCCATGAATAAAGTTTTCAATCAGGAGGTATTTCAAAGAAGAAAGAAGTGGATGTCGTGATGGTAGCCCAGGGCCCTAAGTCTCCCCTCACATACCAAACACCTCCATCCGCATATCAACCCTTACCCCCAAAATACCAATAACCTACCACCACCTACCATACCTACAACATTCAACCTGCATATTACCATTCACCTCCATCCACCTACCAAAGCTACCCAAAGCCATGTCCAAATTTCGACCGCAGACAATACACCCCAATTGATGAACCCATAGCCCAACTGTATATAGTCTGAAGGCCGCTGGTTACGTCACCCTTATTCCTGTTGTTGTTGTGGAAAATCCTTCCCAATGGATCAGCCCTAACAAAACATGTGCTTATCATTCAGGCATGAAGGGTCATACCATTGAGGAATGCCACATGTTAAAAGACAAGATTCAGATGCTGATCGACACTAAGGTTATACAAGCAAAGGAAGTTGTACTGAACGTCCGCAACAACCGTCTCCCGGATCACAGAGGTGAGGGAGTGAACGTGATAGAAACTGATGAAGAGTGGGATCAGGAAGAGTCCATTAGACTCTTTCGAGAGGGAGACACTCCTAAAACATCTCCGGTCACCCTCACGCCAGTTTTGGTACAAACCCAGGCACCATTTAAAGTTGAGGTAGCTACATCCTTCATTGTAATGGTAGCTCCCACACCATCATACAAGCCTGATGCTGTCCTGTGGGATTATGTTGTGGAAGCAAGAAGAAAGGGAAAAGCCAAAATGGAATAAACCAGTGCCGCACAAGGTATGACTAGAACTGGCAGAGTTTACACGCCTGAGAATCTGGGAGGAACAAGCAAGGAAGCTGCACCTAAGCCGCCTGTTGTTGAGACTGGTACTGGCGATCTTTGGACGAAGATACAAGCAAGGTAATACTCTATTATTGACCACCTGAACAAACTCCTGCTCAGATATCTATTTTATTACTGTTGCAAAACTCAGACACGCACAAGAATGCTTTGATGAAGGTGTTAAGTGAAGCTTATGTACCTGCCAGTATCACTAGTAGAGAGATGGCTAACATGGCCAGACAGGTATTAGAGAGCCACAAAATCACTTTCCATGAAGATGAGTTACCACCAGAAGGAATGAGTCACAACAAGCCGTTGCACATCACGGTGCAATTTGAGGACAAGTTCATTGCCAGAGTCCTCATAGATGGAGGTTCGAGTCTGAACATTTCCATTGACCACTTTGAAGAGATTAGGTTAGGGCCTGCACGAGATACAAATGTAAAGCATGAATGTGAAGGCGTTCGATGGATCTTAGAGAGCCACTATCGGAGAAATCAACCTTGATCTACATATGGGTGGGACTTGGTATGATGTTGAGTTCCAAGTGCTGGATATATCGGCTACTTCCAACCTATTATTAGGATAGCCATGGATACATGCAGCTGGGGCAGTGGCTTCTACTTTGCACCAGGCCGTGAAGTTCGAGTGGAATCACCAGGAGGTGATCATTCATGGAGATGGAAGCAACCCCATTTACACCAATCAGACCATTCCAGTCATCGAAAACAGGAGGAAGTTGGGCGGAGAAACATATCATCACATTGAACGGGTTAACGCAATTGAAAAGGATCGATGGTGGAGCAACAAGATAGAAAGCATATTGCTGTGGACGGGATATGAACCAGGAAAGGGTCTCGGCAAAAAGCTTCAGGGGATCACTAAACCCATACAACCACAGTATCATGACATGACCATTGGACTCGGATATGAATAGCCTATGTAAGAATATCACAATTGGACAACACCTAGGCATGCCGATTACTATCTGCTGGGACAACCCATACCACCTTTGCACCAGACATTCCATCAGGCTGACATGATGTGGGGATCCAAGAAAGATGAGATCTTGGCCGGTACGAGGAAGTTGTTTCTGGACGAAGAAGACATGGACTGTAGTGCAATTGTTGAGGAGGAGGAGGAGGAGGAGGAGGAGGAAGAAGACCTCACCATTCAGACAATGGAAGAGGGAGTTATTCTCAAGACTTTGACCGCTGCACCATCCCGGGCTCGTCGAGTTCTTGGGTAGCATGAATTATTTTCAAATATTTTTGAGCATTTAAGACATTTTTCAGTATTTTGTTTTGAAATAATTACTCGAGCCATCGAGTCGTACTTGTTGAAATTTTAAAAGTTTTATTAATGCATTATTGCTTTTCATATTTATTATTATCTTTCTACATTCTTTTCATCACAATTATTACATATCCCCATGAAACTACGACTGTGACATGTAATGAGACACCGCAACATAAGGACAGTGATTTGGAAGATCTAGAGGATGATGTAATACCTGAGGAAATTGTCAAAGAAGTAGAGAATTTTGAAAACAAACCGAAGTCAAATTTGGAGGAAACTGAGGCCGTTAACTTAGGGGGTTCTGAAGCAGTCAAGGAAATTTGCATAAGCATCCATCTATCACTGACAGAAAAGGAAAAGTATATCAGTTTTCTAAAAAAATATAAGGACATTTTCGCATGGTGCTACGACGATATGACTGGGTTGAGCACATCCATAGTAGCTCACAAGCTACCTACCAATCCCATGTGTCCACCGTTAAAACACAAGCTCAGAAAGTTCAATCCACATATGAGTTTGAAGATAAAAGAGGAGGTCACCAAACAAATTAAAGCCAAGGTTCTCCGAGTAGTCGAATACCCGACCTGGTTAGCCAACATTGTGTCGATTCTAAAGAAAGATGGAATAGTTAGAGTATGTGTGTCGATTACCGAGATCTGAACAGAGCAAGTCCTAAGGATGATTTCCCGCTGCCTAATATACACATACTGATTGACAACTACGCCAAGAACAACTCCAATCTTTTGTGGATTGCTTCAGTGGATACCATCAAATTTGGATGGATGAAGAGGATGCCAAAATGACCGCCTTTATCACGCCATGGGGAATATATTGTTACAAAATGATGCCGTTAGGTTTGAAGAACAATGGAACCACCTACATGAGGTCCATGACGACTATCTTCCACAACATGATACACAAGGAAATAGAGGTGTACGTGGATGATATTATCATCAATCTAAAAGGAGTTCGGATCACATAGCAGACCTGAAGAAATTTTTCGATCGGCTTCAAAAATACAATTTGAAGCCGCCAAGGCGTTGCGCTAGACCTGTCAAAAATCAAAGCTATCCAGGACTTGCCACCGCTAAAGAATAAGAAAGATATGATGAGTTTTCTAGGGCGCCTCAATTATATCAGCCGTTTTATAGCACAATCAACTGTGATATGTGAGCCAATCTTCAAAATGCTGAGGAAAGATGCTGTAACAAGCAAGACTGAAGAATGCAAGAAAGCCTTCGACAAAATCAAGGAGTATTTATCTAAACCACCCTTGTTGGTCTCACCAGAACCAGGAAGACCTCTGCTCTTTTATCTGTCTGTGTTGGGTGGGGCCTTTGATTGCATTCTAGGACAACATGATGAAACTGAGAGGAAGGAGCAGGTGATATATTATCTAAGCAAGAAGTTCACGCCTTACGAAGCCAGGTATTCTTTGTTGGAATGCACCTGCTGTGCTTTGACATGGATAGCCCAAAAGTTGAGACAATATTTCTGTGCGTACACTACATATTTCATATTAAGGATGGATCTGCTAAAATACATCTTTCAGAAGCCCACGCCTACGGGTAAGTTAGCAAAGTGGAATATATTTCTGAGTGAGTTCGACATCATCTATGTAACTCAGAAAGCAGTCAAAGGGCAAGCATTGGCTGATCAATTGACAGAAAATCCCGTAAACAGAGAATAAGAACCACTGAAGACGTATTTTCTCGACGAAGAGGTATTATTTGTAGGAGAAGATATTACTGAAGCATACAACAATTGCAGGATGTTCTTCGACAGAGCAGCAAACTTTAAGGGAGTGGGCATCGGAGCTATCTTAACATTACCTGGTATCCACAAAACTCAGGTTTCGTGCACCAACAATATTGGCAGAATACGAGGCCTGCATCTTGAGACTCAGGTTAGCTATCGACATGAACATTCAGGAGTTTTTGGTAATCGAAGATTCAGATCTATTGGTGCACCAGGTTCTAGGAGAATGGGCTACTAAGAATACCAAAATATTGCCATACTTGCATTGTGTACTAGAGTTGATCAAGAGGTTTACGAAAATAGAATTCAAGCATGTTCCAAGGACTTCGAATGAATTTGCAGATGCATTAGGTAGCTTGTTTTCCATGATACAACATCCAGACAAGAATTTCATGAATCATATCCCAATAGGCATTCATAAGCAGCCAGTTTATTATGCTCATGTTGAAGAAGAGTTTGGTGAAAATCTGTGGAGTACTTGGAAAGGGGATATTATCCATAGAATGCTACACACACTCAGAAGCGCACGCTTCGAAAATTGGCCAATCATTTCTTTCAAAGTGGAGGAATTCTGTATAGAAGGACTCCTGATTTGGGATTACTGCGATGTGTCGATGCCAAGGAGGCATCTAGATTGGTTGAAGAAATATATGCCGGAACATGCAGACCTCACATGAACAGTTTCGGTTTGGCCAAGAAGACATCAAGAGCAAGGTATTTCTGGATGAGTATGGAAACAGAGAGCATAAAATATGTTCAAAAGTGTCACCAATGCCAGAATGCTGATATGATACGAGTGCCGCCCAATGAACTCAATGCAACGAGTTCGCCCTGGCCTTCTCTACTTGGGGCATGGATGTTATCGGACCAATCAAACTCGCTACTTCAAATGGACATAGGTTCATTCTGGTGGCTGTAGATTACTTCACAAAATGGGTTAAAGTCGCGTCCTATAAGGTTGTGACTAAGAAGGTTGTAGCAGATTTTGACCGGGATTGCATTGTTTGTCGATTTGGAGTACCTGAGTCAAACATCACTAACAATGCCGCCAATCTCAACAGTGATCTAATGAAATCCATGTGTGAAATATTCAAGATCAAGCATCGGAATTCCACAGCATATAGGCCACAAATGAATGGAGCTGTAGAAGCTACCAATAAGAACATCAAGAAGATATTGAGGAAAATGGTGGACAACTAAAAACAATGGCACGAAAAGCTACCAATTGCTTTAATCGGATATCGAACCATAGTTCGTACATCAACTGGGGAAAATCCCTATCTACTGGTTTACGGTACTGAAGTCATTATTCCCGCCGAAGTGGAGTTCCTTTCCTTAAGAATCATACAATAAGCCAAGCTCAGCGATGCAGAATGGGTACGGAACCGGTATGAACAACTAGCTCTCATTGATGGTAAGAGAATGAACGCAGTTGTCATGGTCAACTCTACTAGAACAGAATGGCAAGAGCTTTCAACAAAAAGGTTAGGTCAAGGCAATTCACACCGAGGCAACTAGTACTAAAACGGATGTTCCTACCTCAGGATAAAGAAAAGGGAAACTCTCACCCAAATGGATAGCCCTTACATGGTTCACCAAGTACTGACAGGAGGAGCATTTATACTTGCAGAGATGCATGGAGAGATATGGCCGAAACCTATAAATTCAGACGTAGTCAAGAGATATTATGTTTGCACTCTCTATTTGATGTAACCTAAACTACCCTTGACCTGATTCTCATTTAAGAGGGGATAGGTAGGCAGCCTATAGTTTCGGTCACATCATAATAAAAATGTTCATTCCCCGTATGGTCAAAAACTAGGGCAAGATCTTAAGCTCGCCCGATCTCATCATGTTTACAATCTCCATGTAATGTATCTCCAGAAGTACACATTTAAACTGGAGCAGAAGTTTTAGGAGGATCCTCAAAATTTCGAGCTAAGAAGGTTGCAGTGCCTCAAAAGCATGTCACAATTGCTAATTCGTCAAGATTGTTTGCTCTCAGGCATTATCATATATTTCAAACAAGTACAAACGATTTATCATAAATGCATGTTTTTTTGAAAATTTTATTTTTCTAAAATAGCCAGACGCTACCTGGAGTGACTCAAACAGGAACTCAAGACAAGAGCAAAGGCAAAGCAAGGAATCGAGAGCACGATGGACGTAACAAAAACATCTACAAATATATATACACAACAAGATCATTATCTTCACACCAACAAAGTCGCCAAACGCAAATGCATCAAGATAGGAAATACTTTTCCCTCTCACATTCAATCGTTGCTCTTCTTGCATAGGCCTAAGAACTGCCCTCATCAGTGCATAGGCCTAAACACTGCCTTCCATTAATGCATAAGGCTAAGCATTGCCTTACTACGCGTGAGACTAAGCACTGTCTCCATTACTTCAATGAGGCTAAGCACTGCCTCCATTATTGCATAAGGCTAAGCATTGCCTTTCCTTGCATGAGACTAAGCATTGCCTTCATTACTGCATAAGGCTAATACATCTTCCTTTATTGCATAAGGCTAAGCATTGCCTTTTCACGCACGAGACTAAGCACTGTCTCCATCATTGCATAAGACTAAACACTGCCTTCCTTGTTGCATAAGGCTAAGTATTGCCTTTCCGCGCATGAAACTAAGCACTGCCCTCATCACCGCATAAGCCTAAACACTACCTTCCTTTATTACATAAGGCTAAGAACTGCCTCCATTATTGCATAAGGCTAGCGTTGCCTTTCCTTGCATGAGACTAAGCACTGTCTCCATTCCTTTCATGAGGCTAAGCATTGCCTTTCCTTGCATGAGACTGAGCATTGTCTCCATTACTGCATAAGGCTAACACTACCTTCCTTTATTACATAAGGCTAAACATTTCCTTTCCACGCATGAGACTAAGCACTGTCTCAATTATTGCATAAGGCTAAACACTGCCTTCCTTTATTACATAAGGCTAAGTATTGCCTTTCTACGCATGAGACTAAGCACTGCCCTCATCACCGCATAAGCCTAAACACTACCTTCCTTTATTGCATAAGGCTAAGCATTGCCTTACTGCGCATGAGACTAAGCACTATCTCCATTCCTTCCATGAAGCTAAGCACTGCATCTATTATTGCATAAGGCTAAGCATTTCTTTCCTTGCATGAGACTAAGCATTGTCTCCATTCCTTCATGAGGCTAAGCACTGCCTCCACTATTGCATAAGGCTAAGCATTGTCTTTCCTTGCATGAGACTAAGCACTGTCTCCATCACTACATAAGGCTAAGCATTGCCTTTCCTTGCATGAGACTAAGCATTGTCTCTATTACTGCATAAGCTTAAACACTGCCTTCCTTTATTACATAAGGCTAAACATTTCCTTTCCACGCATGGGACTTAGCACTGTCTCAATTATTGCATAAGGCTAAACACTGCCTTCCTTTATTGCATAAGGCTAAGTATTGCCTTTCCGCACATGAGACTAAGCACTACCCTCATCACCGCATAAGCCTAAACACTACCTTCCTTTATTGCATAACGCTAAGCATTGCCTTACTGCGCATGAGACTAAGCACTATCTCCATTCCTTCCATGAAGCTAAGCACTGCATCTATTATTGCATAAGGCTAAGCATTTCCTTTCCTTGTATGAGACTAAGCACTATCTCCATTCCTTTCATGAGGTTAAGCACTGTCTCCACTATTGCACAAGGCTAAGCATTGTCTTTCCTTGCATGAGACTAAGCACTATCTCCATTACTGCATAAGGCTAAACACTGCCTTTGTTTATTGCATATGGCTAAACATTGCCTTTCCGCACATGAGACTAAGCACTGTCTCCATTAAGGCTAAACATTGCCTTCTTTTATTGCATAAGGCTAAGCATTGCCTTTCCGCGCATGAGACTAAGCACTGTCTCCATTCCTTGCATGAGGCTAAGCACTAGCTCCATTATTGCATAAGGCTAAGAATTGCTTTTCCTTGCATGAGACAAAGCATTGTCTCCATTCATTGCATGAGGCTAAGCATTGCCTCAACTATTGCATAAGGCTAAGCATTGCCTTTCCTTGCATGAGACTAAGCACTTTCTCCATTACTGCATAAGGCTAAACACTGCCTTCCTTTATTGCATAAGGCTAAGCATTGCCTTTCCGCGCATGAGACTAAGCACTGTCTTCATTATTGCATAAGGCTAAACACTGCCTTCCTCGCATGAGACTAAGCACTATCTCTCTTTCTCTCACGAGGCTAAGCACTGCCTCCGTTATTGCATAAGGCTAAGCATCGCCTTCCTTTGCATGAGACTAAACTCTGTCTCCGCTACACTGCATAAGATTAAGCATTATCTCCTTTCTTCGCAACGGGCTAAGCGTTGCCCTCATCTCATATAAGAGTAAGCCTTGTCTTGTCTCGTTTTAGCGAATGACTAAGCATCACTTGTTTCCTTTATCAAGCGATCGATATTAGCACATACTTGCATTTCATTGGATGAAACACTGCCACATTGTCCGAAGGCATCATAGTCCAAAGGCACCATCCTCATAGCAAGACACCATGCCATAACCTAAGGATCTCTCAAAATCGCACATCATTATTATAAGGCGTCATAGTGTAAAGACACCATCTGGCTCAAGGACATCATTTCATGGCCTGCGAATCCCTTATTAAGCGCTTCATGGCCCAGGACGTCATAGTCTAAGGACATCATCCTCATTATCCAAGGACAACTCTCATGGTCCGAAGGGAACTTGCATTATGTTTAAATTTTTTCAATAACTCATATATCTTCCATACATCGTATTTTAAGTTTTGTAGGTAAATCGGGAGGTAACCGTTCTACAAACAAGAGCAATTCTCGCTACGGTTTTAATTCACAACGTTCACATCCTTCGATCACCTCAAACGTAATTGATGATCAGTAATTGATTACCTTTTGTTCTATAATCATTCAAATATTTGCCTTGTACATCCATAATGTTCAATTTGCATTCATAACCCCACCTGAAATTATCTGTTACTCACGACACTATCCTACTCAAAAGATCCTTTTTCAAAACACACGACCAATCTTATAACAATTTCATCGGTTTCGTTCGCTATTGGATCCAAAACTACACACGGCCTGATTCCCGTAATACCGGGGATATGTTGGCAACTCAAGAACCACGGTTTGACCCCACGTTTTCCAAAACACATCATGCCTCACTCAATTCGGATAAAATTGGTCATCATTTTATTTACCCGACAACTCTTTCGTCATTCTCGGGTAAAGAGGGGCAGCTGTTGATACCCAATTTTGCGCTCGTATTTTTCAAATAATATATATACTTTTAAAATATCATTTTCGCATCATTACTCAATTTGAAAGAGTCATACAAGTATTTTCTCTAGTCTTCCATAATTTTTAAAGCTTAAAATTGATTGTTTTTGCATTTAAATTACTTGAATATATATTACTTACCCCTTTAAATTATTTTGTGATAAATTGATCACCCGAATTTATTATTTGAAACCACATATATGCTTTACAATATTTAATTTCATTTGTATTTTTTGTGTTGTTTACACATTTTGCGATAGTAGCCTATATTTTGTAATTAATTGTATTTATTATTTTATTTAAAGTCAAAATAACTCTAATATGTTTATAACCTTTAGCTATTATTTTAAAATGCTTATTTTCTTAAATAATATTTTTTACACTTTTTTAGATATTTTTATTAATTTGGTTTTCCTTAATTCCTTTATTTTTTAAAGTTGGCCCCAACCAGGCCATTTTTCGGATTAATTGGTAGCTAGACACCCCACCTTAGCTAATAACCCCCCAACCCAAACCAAACGACCCTCTTTCAAATAATTCGGTCGCGCTTTAGACAAGCCGCCCCATTCTCTTTCGATCCTGGCCATCAATCTCAAATGATCAACGGCCCATAATAATTCCCTACCTCTCCTTATATTCCCTTAACCTAAACCCTAGGGACATTCCCACCTGCCTCTGAAACCTTTCCATTCCAATCATCTCTGAGAAACCCCAGCCGCCATACCCTCACATACTCTCCAAAATTTAATCAATCCAAGATTTTCTTACCTTATACATTATGTCATCTTGTTACTTACATGATTTTGGCATCACCTAGTACTCGCCTATTCTTGGCAAGTACCAGGCCCTGAGTTATGAACAATCATCCTCAATCTTCGAGACTTAGATGATATTTCGTCTATATACACTCACTACTAGATTATATGGGTCTAATTTGCCAAGATACTCGGCCAATCTTTCATTTCTGTCGAACTAGGGTTTGAAATTTTAATTTTTTCCTTTACTAGTTGTATTATTGATTGCAAGTGATTTTCTTTCCTTATTTGTGTTTGATTAATTTTTTTCATGTTTGCTTGCTCGATTTCTACCACTATATAGCCCCTTCCCAATTTCCCTTTTGGAGAGACTTTAATCACCTTAGGAACTATTCTCTCACTATCATTTATTCTGTACTATTCTGAAATTGAGCTTTCGGCCGACTGAAAGCCAAGGCCACCGAATTTTGTTCACCTTCCTCCAGTGCAAGCACTGCTCAGAGTCTATTTCAAGGGTCTTGTGAACTCTGAAGCACTGGGGAGCTGAGATTTTACTACCCTTCAATAGTCATAGCTATTCTTGAGATTTCGAGTTCTTCATCCTTTATTTAGTTTGTCTGCAACTGGTTAGTGCCTTATACTCTCGCACTTCTACTTCTTTCTGTTCGTGTTTGTGTTATGTGCATCAGTGCTATTTGGATTTCCCTGAGTTAATTTCAATATTATGTCCCTTCGTTTATAATTCTGCTTGTTTTAATACTACTCTGTAGTTCCCCTAGCTTTAATTCTATGCGAGTTCTGATTTTAACTCATATGTGGATAGCTAAGTTGATTCATGATGCCTGCTTGATTCGTAATTGAAACCTGATTGATGGTTGTTGAACCTTTGTTTGGTTTCTTGTGCCAAAACGCTTATGAAACTATATTTTTGCTCAAATTGCTTTCTTCATGTTGAATACATTTTGCATAATTTGCTATTTCTCTGTAAGTCCATCTAAATACTAAGCCTAATATGCTAGCATTAATGCATGCTCATTATGTGTGTCTAGCCAGAATAATTTCTAATCATTATGCTTATGAATAGTTGGCTAGTTCTACCCGTTGCTTATTCTAAGTTTGGTTCCTTGCCTTTTTCTTACTATTATGATAGCCAACTCATGCCCAGAATGTGTTCTAATTCCGGTTGAGATATCCATGCCCAACTTTTATCTTTATGGAGTTCTACTATTAGTTATGACATGTTCACATGCTATTTATAACTCTATTGTGTACTTTTCTTGACTTGCTCAATCCTGTGTTTTTCAGTATTAGTTAAGTCTTTTAGAGTAAATTACATAATCAAAATTTTCTCCTATATGTTGCCAACTAGTACAAGGTTTGATGCTTGTCTGTCCTATTGATTTGAAAATTGACATGTCTTCTGTTTACTATAAGTTTTGCTGGTATTGTAACTGATATTCAACATGTTCAAGTTTTCTTATCTCTACTAAGTGATTGCTCGATCATAAACCTGTTCTGTTATGTTGTTTTCACTAGGCCTTCATGTTAAAACTTTCATGTGAAGGCTATGCTCTACTTGTTCTTGTCTATGACTCTATTAGATTTCCATATTTAAATCTTGTGTCTAAAACTCTTTTAGGCTAATTCTGAATCAGTTTACTCTTGAAACTCTTTTGGAATAGTTCACTTTCCTATGATGGTCAATTTGCCACTTTAGCTTTGTTTCCGAGAATACAAGCATGAACCTGCCTTTTAAACTTGTTAGTATTTCACGTGATCTTATCTTTGTGCTTTGGTTAGAACTGTTGATTAGTTATAGCTTTAGGAGTTAAGTGTGAAAGGTTGTTTAATTAATTCCACTAGTGGTCTATCATCTGTACGGTTAAGTTTGGCATCCATTTGGGTAAGTAAGTTATTCGTTGGGCCTGGTGTTGGGCCATATGTGTTGTTGAACCTGGACATTGGATTCAGCAAGATTTTACTATCCTTATAAGCCTGAGATTTGGATCTGTTGGTTGGTGAGGCTGCTGAAGGCCCAGAAATTCACTAGGTTATTTTATAGCGGGTCAGTACTTGATTCAGTCTGTATTTTGTCATCTTTGAATTTGTATTATTCTATTTTGGTCCTGTAACTTGTAATAATGAATAATTGGGGTGTTAGTGAAATTATAGAATGTGTGTGCTTTGTTCTTGCATAAAGGGTAGAGAACATGCCTATAGGGTCTATGTGCTTTATCTGTTATCTTGTTTGTACGCTATCTCAAACATGCTATTAATCTCCATACTTGTTATTACTATGTGTTTAGACAGCATGCCTATAGGACGTATATCATATGCTTTTATTAACCTAGATATCATGCCTATAGGAATTCAAATAATTAGTTGATTAAATAGCTTCTATTACTTTTGATGCACTGTCCATCTAGGTATCATGACCATAGGACACTAATCTCTTAATCAACTGCTTGTGCTGTTTTATTACACTTCCATCTAGATAGCATGCCTATAGGAATAAGTATGTAAACAGCGAGTTCAAATACAAACTATTTGAAATCTTGCCTATAGAATATTATTTTTTGCCCAGAAAACATGTCTATAGAATCAAACGCTGGAACTTCCAAGTTTTAATAGCTTTCATTGCCCATTGTGCAAACAACTTAGAAATCATGCCTATAGGACAGTATCACTCTCCTGAGACGCCTATCTATAAAATCAGTGCTAATAATCCTAAGTCTGCAAATAGTTTACTGCCTCCTAGCCTAAACCCCTTAGAACAATAATGATGTATATACGATACTTAAATTTAGAATCACATAGAAACCATTCCCATAGGACTCTAAGTCTTGCAACTGGAATTATGTACTGCCTAAACTGCCCGCGTGCATTTGTTGCGGAGGCTGACTTGGACCTTTAATTGTCTTTATATCGAGTCCTATTTGTTTTGAATGTCGCTTAGTTTTATCATTTTGAGCATCCTAGCTGAAGTCTAGAACCATCCAAATACTAGGTCCAATGCCTCCTAGACCGTAGGTACAGGACGGGTAGTGCACGCATAGGGTACGATTTAGAATTTAATTAGATCCTTTAGGTAACAACTTCAACATAGTAATTGGGTAGCATGAGATGATAGTCTGTGGCCGCTGAATAATTTGAGCAACCCCTACCTTAAAGGAGTTGCGAAGTATTATTTATGTTGCACGAGGTGATCCTTTAGGCTAAAAAACTTAGGACTCCCCCCCCCCTCTTTATATACTTGTTATTTACACAGAGTCATTTAACATAGACCAATGTAGTTGCATCCTTGTGATCGTTTAAGATTTGTACCAATTCTCATGTGTTATAGTAAGATTCTTCGACTTCTAAATTTTTCTTTGTTGATTTGATCACCTAGCCTAATCACATAATCCACATAGTTTAAAATTCGGCCGGGACCCACAATTGTGGACCTCGAAGAGTGTCCAACACCTTCTTTTTGAGGTAATTTGAGCCCTTACCCGATCTTTTATGAAACAGACTATTCGAACAGAGTTATTTCCAAATAGGTGCCCTAACGCACCTTAAAATCGTTAGGTGGCGACTCCTCTCATTTAATACCTTTATTTAAAAGAGTAGTGACACGTTGAAACATGCTTTCGCGAGAAAACAGGCACGACAACGTTCATAGGCTTCGAAATCACCTTCTGATATTTTCATTGTACTGTTTAATTCTATCCTGACAGTTGTATTTAGGAATTTTCTAACAAACTCAATAGAGCTTATGACTTGTACTACTGTTTTTGGGAATTGTAATTTGTATAAGATTGTTATCTCGTATTTTTCATTTGATGGCTGAATTCTTCCAATTATTTAGTAAATGTTAGGCTTACCTAGCCTTAGGGACGGATTGCCGTCACGACATCATACGGAGTGAAATTGAGATCGTGACATTACCGATCTCCTTTTAACTTCTCTACCTCTACATATTAATCTTGGGAGACCGTCAAATCTCTTTACATTGATTTTCTAGTTCTAAACAAAGCTTCTAACAATGCAAACCAGGAGAATATTCTACATTGACAAACTGATAAATGAAACAATAAAATGGAAAAACAAAAAGAAAATTTTTAGATATGCTAATCATAGATGGAAAAAGAACAAACATAAATGAAAAGGAAATCAAAAAAACAAGAATTTTTCATAAATTCCAAGGCATATTCTTCCTTGATGGAATTGGAAGTAAACAGCAGATATCTAGTATAATTGAAAGAGAACAAATTGTCTAATAGAACATGAACTAAAAAACATACCATCTATAATAAAACAATAAAGAATAATATTGCAAAGAAAGAGAGAATTCTAATTAATTTGGGATGATTTACAATTGAAAAGAACCATTCTATTTATAGGAAAAAAGTGACGTAGTCACAAAGTAACACTCCCTTGAATGTCTATTCAACAGATAATGTGCCTCGTTATAAGCTTAATTAAAATAAAACCCAGTGGAAAAAAATTCTAGTGAAGGAACAAGAGTACACATGTTTAGAATACGCCTTTTGGTTGCCTTGTTAAAAACCTTGCAAGAAAAATCCAGTGGGACAAAACCTTGTAAGGGAAAAAGAGTACAACGCATATTAACTCCCTCCGATGAGAGCATCAATTCATATCCTTGAGCCTTCGCATCCCAATCTTGTACTAATTTCTTGAAAGTTGACGTCGGTAAAGATTTTGTGTACAAATTAGACATATTATCACTGGAACGAATCTATTGCACATTGATATCACCATTCTTTTGAAGATCATGTATGAAAAATAACTTTGGCGAAATGTGCTTTGTCCTATCTCCTTTTATAAATCCTCCCTTCAATTGGGCTAAGCATTGCTTCATTATCTTCATACAAAATCGTAGGGAGTTTATCACACTTCAAACTACATTTGTCTCGAATAAGATGTATTATAGACATCAACCATACACATTCTCAACATGCTTCTTGGATAGCAATTATCTCAGCATGATTAGATGAAGTAACCACGATTGATTGCTTAGTCGATTGCCAAGATATGACAGTGCCTCCACATGTAAACACATAGCCTGTTTGAGATCGAGCCTTTTGTGAGTCAGATAGGTACCCAGCATCGTCATAATCAACAAGATCGGGATTGCAATCGTTGCCATAAAATAAGCCCATAACGGTAGTCCCTTTTAGATACCGCAATATGTGTGTTGATCCATTCTAATGTCTCCTTGTAGGAGCAGAGCTATATTTGCTAAAACGTTAACTGAAAAAGTTATGTTAGGTCTTGTAGTATTAGCAAGATACATTAGTGCACCAATTGCACTATGATATGGTATTTTAGGACGAAGAAGCTCTTCATTCTTTTCTTGAGGTCGGAACAGATCCTTATTCACATCAAGTGATCGAACAACCATCGGAGTACTTAACGGATATGCTCTATCCAAGTAAAATAATTTCAATACCTTTTTTATGTAGGCAGATTGATGAACAAAAATCATGTTTGCCAAATGCTCAATTTGCAAACCGAGACATAATTTTGTCTTTACGAGATCTTTCATCTCGAATTCCTTCTTTAAATAATCAATTGCCTGTTGGAGTTCTATAGGAGTTCCGATAAGATTTATGTCATCAACATATACGACAAGTACAATAAATTCCGATGTTGTTTTCCTTATAGAAACACACGGACAAATGGCATAATTTATATAACCTTCCTTTAATAAATACTCACGAAGGTTGCTATACCACATTCTTCCTGATTGCTTCAGACCGTGCAAAAAACTTTGCAATTTGATTGAAAATATTTTTCTGGACTTTGAATTATGTGCTAGCATTTTAAATCCCTCAAGAATTTTCATGTATATCTCATTATCAAGTAAGCCATAAAGGTAGGCAGTAACCGCATCCACTAAATGGAACTTTATAGCATCCACAACAGGAGAATACGTCTCTTCATAATCGACACTAAGCCTTTATGAAAATCTGTGTGCAACAAGGCGCGCCTTATATCTTTGTACCTCATTTTTCTCATTCCTTTTACGTACAAAGACCCATTTATAGCCAACAGGTTTAACACCATTAGGTGTTTGGACTAAAGGCCCAAAAAGTTATGTTTTGCGAGTGAATTCAACTCTGATTGGATTGCTTCTTCCATTTTGGCCAATCACGTCTTTGTCGCATTATCCAACAGATTAAGGTTCAAGATCTCCACTATCTTACATAATGCTAGATGCAATATTATATGTAAAGACATAATCCACCACTATATCCAATCGACTCAAATTCGTCTCAATATCGATTGGGTATATTGATAGTTCCTTATTTTCTTGAGTCTCAGGCTCAGTGATTTCCTAATGAATCTCAGAATTGGTTAAATCATGGATTTCTTCATGAGACTCTTTTGTAGTGTCATCTTGATCATTTATTTTACTTTTCCTAGGATTTTGATCCTTAGAACCCAATGGTCTGCTATGTTTTAGGCGTGCTTTTGGCTCATTAGCTATGACACTAAAAGATTGTCCAACTGGGACGTCAATACGGATTGAAATATTCTCTGTAGGGATATGTGATTTTGTTATTCTTTTCAGATCCGTAAATGCGTCTGGCATTTGATTTGTTATTTTCTTTAAATGAATAATCTTTGTACCTTTTTTCACAAATAGAGACACGTGGATCAAGATGAGACAATGATGGATTTTTTTCATAAAATTTCCGGTTTGGTTTCACCAATTTCTCCCCCTAATTTAGGAAAAAGTGTCTCATCGAATCGACAGTCTGCAAATCGAGCAATGAACAAATCTCCCATTAATGTTTCGAGGTAGCGAATAACGGAGGGCGATTCAAACCCAACATATATTCCTAACCTTTTTTGGGGACCCATTTTGGTGTGATATAGCGGTGCTACAAGCGCATATACTGCGTATCCAAAAATTCTTAAATGGAATATATTAGGTTCAAGACCCAAAAATAATTGCAACGGGAAATATTTATGATAATGTGTTGGTTTGAAGCGAACTAGCATTGCTGCATGCAAAATGGCATCACCCCAAATAGAAGTGGGTAACCTCATTTTCATGAGTAATAGTCTTGCTATCAATTGCAGACGTTTAATCAAAGACTTTGCAAGGCCATTTTCAGTGTGAACATGAGCTACAGGCCATCCATGTAAATAACCATTAAATGCTTGAGATGAAAACTCAGCAGCATTATCGAGTCTAATAGACTTAATTGGATTATCGAGAAATTGTGCCCGTAATTGGATTATTTGTGCCATTAATTTTGCAAATGTCAGGTTGCGAGATGACAATAGGCGCACATGAGACCATCTAGAAGATGCATCTATTAAGACCATAAAATATCTAAACGACCCACTAGGTGGGTGAATAAGTCCACAAATGTCCCCTTGCATATGTTCCAAAAACGAAGGGGACTCAATCCCAACCTTTATTGGTGATGGTCGAATAATTAACTTTCCTTGATAATAAGAAGTGCAAGAAAATTTATTATTTAAAAGAATCTTTAAATTCTTTAATGGATGCCCATTTGAGTTTTTTATAATCCATCTCATCATAATTGATCCAAGATATCACAATCGATCATGCCAAAGTACAAACGTATTGGAATCATTAACCTTTTGGTTTACGATAGAATGTTCCTCAATTGCACTAATTCTTGTCCAACACAGGCCACAAGACAAAGATAGAAACTTTTCAATAACCCTTTTCTAGACTGAGACATTCTTGATAACGATGAGATATTCAAGGTTATTCTCATCTATTGTCTCAATACGATATCCATTTCGGCGGATATCTTCAAAACTCAACAATATCCTCTTGGACTTGGAGGAGAACATTGCATATCTATTGTTATAACCCATATTTGTACGTGTTAGATTACAACGTAAGATAGTCTACCTTGGTTCGAGAAGGGAATTACCTTTGAGACATTAAGAGTTTAGTCCTATTGGTCCTAAACGATGCAAAGGTGTATAAGGGCGGTTAACAAGTATTAGAGGATAAACGAGTTAAGGATATTGTAACTCGCGTTTTTGGGAAAATCGAGAGGTGTTTAACATTACCAAGATGTCATGTTTTAAGGTATTTGAATGATATGATATCCATTTCATAAGTCTTGAAGTCAAACGAGTTATGAAACAAAAGTCGACAAAAGTTGTCGCAACTTAGGTTCACAATTTTACTTAAACGATAGGTAAAATGTTTCTGCGATTTTCTCCCAATTTACAAGGAATTACGGGGTGATCTACCTACCAAATTAAAGGTCTATGAGTCTAGTTTCCAATGCTTCAAACCGTTTGTCAATACGATCTTGGAGTATTGAGATAATTGATTTCCGTAGAACTGCGCAGGCTGGTAGGTGACAAGTAGGTGCATCACCTACTTGCCAAAATTAAGGGCAAAAATTTAAAAGCCCAAAGTCGGTTAAGAGAGGGCTTTTAAAAGCTTCTAAAGCCAGATAATTCACTATTATTTCACAGCTTCAAAACCTAAAAGAACCCCTGCAACCCCTCCCCAAAATAATCCTACACAAACCCTAATGGATTTCTTCCCTCTTTCAAGTTCTAGTTGAAGGTAAACCTTAGAGTTTGAGGAACCAAAGCAAGGGCTGAGTTACCTAACAAGCAAGGTGAGTTTACTGATCTATTTAATATATTTTTTCTACTGTTAATTCTTGATAAGTCGTTCTATGTGTGTAAGAACTCATGGGACGGTGATCGGAAGCCGTGAGTTCGAGTTATTCACTTGTAGCGAACTGTTTTGTGAACTGTTTTGTGTTGCTGTAAAGCTGCGTGTTATACTACTGATTTGTGGAGTTTTGGATGAGGAAGGGTGTGGAGAAACACCATATATGTTTAGGGTTGTGTCCTGATTGTTTTTCATACCATTTCCGGATCGTTTGACACGACTATAGTGGCCATTGTACGTATGAAGTGATTGGTTTGTGCGTGGACTGTTTTGGGAGGCTCAATATGATTCTTATTGATGTTGTTTGGCTGTTTGGTGACTGTTTGGACTTGTGTGAAGTCATATATGTAGGGGAGGTGCTGTCCGTTTTATTGCAAAATAGGTTACAGTCGATACATAATAGTTGCGACGCCTGAACGATAACGGTAGTATCATTTCTCTTATTGTAGACTAAGAAGTCGTGGAAGTTTCATAGCTTGAGATTGGAAAGTATTGCAAGGTATGTGAGACTATCCTTTTCCTTCTTTTGCACGACTCTAACTGTACACAATGCAATGAACGAACCCTAAAGATACTCTACTCTTAGAAGGTAGCAGTACGTATATTGTTTTCCCTCTTATGGGAGGATTGATATGTTATTATTTCACCATTGTAGTATATCCAGCATGCATTATCTATTTTACTCTACCGAGCCGCGCTATAGTCGGCCGGGTATGGCACCTATTGTGCAACTATACATATGTATATGTTTTACTCTACTTAGTCACGCTATAGTCACAGCTATTTTACTCTACCGAGCCGCGCTATAGTCGGCCGGGTATGGCACCTATTGTGCAACCACTGATCAGTTGGGTATGTTAATGAGGAGGCCCACAGAGGCATATGTATGAGATGATGATGAGGCCCACATAGGAGTATATATGTATATGATGATTTTAAAAAGGATATAAATATATGTATATGCATATGCATGTCAGGCATGACATGGTTAGTCGCCCTCAGAGGCATTCAGATGGTACAGGTTGTATGTCTCTTACCCTGATGCTTATTATTGTTCTTGCATTATGTTTCCTGTCTTACATACTCAGTACATTATCCGTACTGACGTCCTTTATTTGTGGACGCTGCATGTCGTGCTGCAGGTCCGAGCGGGCAGATAGACGAAGCTCCCCCACCACAGTAGGCTACCCAGTTCAGCAGATATTGGCGAGACCCATCCTTCGGACTTGCCACAGTCTTGGTATGCATTTTGTTGTAGGCATTATGGGCATGTCGGGGCCCTGTTCCGGCATAGGTTGCATTATGTACGTTTTTGTAGAGGCTCATAGACAAGTGTCAATTTATGCATAGACAAGTGATGGGTTGACTTATGTACAGTCGAATTGCCTTGTCGGCAAACATATGTAATTTGTTTTATGGTTCTGCATTGCAGCCTTGTTTGCTATATTATGTATATAAGTATGATCGTATCATGGTATAATGTCACGTATCATTATAATTATTATTCGAGATTATATGCATATGACAAGCCTTATAGATAATAAGGAAAGTTAGATGAAGGGTACGCCGGCGCCCGTAGGGTAGGGTCCGGTGCCAGTCGCGGCCCTCCGGCTTGGGTCGTGACATCTATGATAAATATTGTTCCCCTAGGCAGAGTTATAGTAGCTCTTCCAGAGCCTTCAATTAGATTACTACAACCAGAAATTGTAGTAACATCTGCCTTACACATACTTAAATGAGAGAAATATTTCTTCTTTTTGAATATTGTATGTGTTATACATGAATCAATTAAACAAATATTTTTACAATTAAATTTTGATCCAAGTTTGCTTTTGTGAGATATCCATATTTGTTTCCCATGGTTTGACATACAAAAGAAATATATGAATAAACATTAGTATTTTCAGAGAAAAAGGAAAAGAAACAAACTTTGAATATAATGAATAAATATTTTAAAAAATCAAATAAAGAAGTGAAATGTTGTCACCAAACTCAATTGGATGGAGTATTAATTTGCAAATAAAATCTAGTAATAGTATTTTCAACATACAATGTGTATATCCAAATTTCTTTTTCAAATGCCTACAAATCATAGTATGACGAAATGCCCAGTGAAAGAATGATCGTATGAAGTGGATAGCAAATTTTGTACTGTATAATGGGGATATTAATCAAAGGACATCGGACCTCGCAATCACACTTAGTTTGGAGTGGGAGCATTTAGTGCTAAAATTAAATATTTGGCTAATAAAGAGCAAAGAAACAATGTTATGCCATACGCTATCAGGATCTCACATTCCCTGTTTTATTACCTGCCTATTATAAATAAGCAAAAATAAAAATCAAATTATTTGATTATTTTTAATCACAAATTCATCATCGATCAAGTGATCTATTTGTTTGGGATGACTAACATCAGGAAAATTTCTTCCATGACCACGACTTTTTTCACGCTTAGCATAATGGAAATACACCTCATCCACTTCACGCAATGGTGTAGACCCAGTAGGCCGATTATTGTGATTTCTCATGAGCAAGTCATTGTTTCGTTCTACCACAAGGAGAAGAGAAATCAACTCATAGTACTTCTTGAAACCTTTCTCTCGGTACTGTTGTTGCAGGACCATATTGGATGCATGAAACGTTGTGAACGTTTTTTCAAAGATATCATAGTTAATGATACTATCTCCACAGAGTTTCAATTTACAAGTAATTTTGAACATCGCAGAATTGTATTCAAAAATAGACAAAGTCTTGGAGCCTCAGATGAGCCCAATCATATCGTGCTTGTGGAAGTGTGACCAACTTTAAGTTGTCATATCTTTCCTTTAAGCTACTCTACAAAACAAGTGGATCTTTGACTGTGAGATATTCTGTTTTCAACCCTTCATCAAGGTGATGGCGCAAGAAAATCAAGGCCGTAACACAGTCTTAGGTAGATGCTTTATTTTTATCTTTATTGGCATCTCCAAGACCCATTGCAACTAAATGGATTTCAGCATCCAACACCCATGACATATAGTTCTTGCCCGAAATTTCAAGGGCAACGAACTTTCTTTTCATAATATTAGTCATAATTAAAAGAGGAGATAAGTAATACCTTAGTCTTCTCAAAGAGCTTCTTGAGACGGTAGAGTCTCGTGCTGATAATGTGTGATAAAACAATAAAGAAGAATATTGCAAAGAGAGAGAGAGAAAGAGAGAGAGAGAGAATTCTTATTGATTTGGGATGATTCACAATGGAATAGAACCCCTTTATTTATAGGGAAAAAGTGACTTAGTCACAAAGTAACAAACCCTAAAATCTCTCTAAAATATAGACATTCACCTTAAATACAATTCTATTTATAACACCATCCAAGTTACAAAGTCACCACCTATTTTCTTATCACGATAAAGTTCCGAAGACCTTTACATTTTAGTGTTTTTAGACAAATAGCCAGTCAAATTGTAACAATCCGACCGGTCGTTTTGAGCTCTAGCGCGTCATTCGGCAGTTTGAAGCCTTAAATAGCTTTCTGATATATGACTTGTACGTGTGGTCAGAACGGAATTTTGGGAAGTTCGAGATTGATTTGGAAAGAAAATTTTAATTTCGGAAGCTTTAAGTTGGATGAATTGACTAAGGTGTGACTTTTGAGTAAACGACCTCAAAATCGGGACTTGAAGGTTCCAATAGGTTTGTATGATGATTTTGGACTTGGGCGTATGTTCAGATAAAGTATTGGATCACCCGGGAGCATTTCAGCTCTTATTATGGAAGGTTGGTATTATAAAAGTTTAAGAAGTTCTTAAGTTTAACTTTAAGTGGATTTTGAATCTTATCGATATTCGTTTGAGATTCTGATCTTTGGAATAGATTTGTATTGTGACATATGACTTGTGCGCGGGAATTTTTTGATATGAATCGGACACGTTCGTCGATGTTTGAAAGTTTGAAAGTTTAAAGAAGGATTTTGATCGTTGATTCGTAACTCTGATGTTGTTTGGCAAGGTTTGATGCCTCTACTAAGTCGGTGTCATGTTTTGGGATGTATTGGTATGTTTGGATGGGGTCCCGGGGGCCTCGGGGTTGAAATGGATCAAAAACGGATTGAAATTTGGATTCGAAGAAGTGTTAGATGGTGCGGTCACGCAGGTGCGAAGTTTCAATCTTGCGATATTCGTGGGGGAAGTCTGGGAGCGTAGGTGCGAGGAAATGTTTGCACCTGCAAAGTCGCAGATGTGGATGGGTGATCGCAGAAGCAGAATTGGCCAAGAACGCCTGTAGCCGCTGGTGCAGAACTTAGCACGCAGGTGCGTTAGCGCAGAAGCACTTGTCGTCCATAGAAGCGGAAGCAAAACGCTATTTGGGTCTCAAAAGTGGAGGCTTCTGGCTTGAGCTGGAACCGCATCCGCGATGGTTTTTTCGCAGGTGCAGAGCCGCAAAAGCAGCTATTTGACCACAGAAGAGAAAATTCATCTAGCAAAGGTGTTCTTTTAACAGCGGGATTTGGCCCATTTTCTCCCATTTTCACTTGGTTGGGACGATTTTGAAGAGATTCAAGGGGAGATTTTCATCAGGCGACACAAAGAAGTGATTCCCATCTATTACAAATTAAATACCTGGTTTGTACAAGGATTTAAACATGAAAATTAGCGAAAATAATAGAGTTTTTGGTAGAAAACCTAGAATTTGGTATTTGTGGATTTTGACCACAAAATTGGACGTGGAATTGAGAATAAATTATATATTTGAGTTCATAATGTTATGGATAATATTTGTCTTTGAAAATTTTCGGAATTCAGGCACGTAGGCCCGAGGGTTGATTTTTATACTCTTCAAGCGGAGTTGGGAGTTATTATGAATTGAATTATTATGAGTATTGGAGTATATTTTGATTGGTTTGCGCCTTGTTTGACTAGTTTTGGATTGACGTTCATCGGTTTTAGGTGTTAGAGAGGCTTTGGAGCTGGTTATGGAACTTCGGAGCGAGGTAAGTCTCCTGTCTAACTCTGTGAGGGAGAAGCTATCCCTAGGTGATGTATTTGTTTATGCTACTTGTTGCGGGGGCTACGTATGCACAAGGTGACGTGAGTCCGTCGTAGCTAGATTCATGTTATGTCCGGATAGACTTAGGTTCCCACTATGTTATAACTATACTATTTGAGTTGTCTCTTGCCTATTAAATTCCTTTACTTTATGTTGTGACATGAGACAAGACTTGTGTAGAGTGATAGACTTTCTATTGTATGGATTCGACGGGCTTCATGATTAGCCACAAAATAATTGTACTCTTCTTATGAATTTCTCCCGCATCATATGTTCTCATCGAAAGGCTTCCCTTAAAATTTATAATTCACACGTCTATTCATGATGCGTTCTCATCGAAAGGCTCTACATTATGTGATGGTAGCTTAAAGCTAAGTGGGGGAGCCCCACCATCTACGATTGGATCACGTGGTTATCGGCTTGTGCAGCTTTTGATTATCGGTGCATTGTTGATTATTTGTGACTAAGAAAGGGAAAGCATCAAGGGTAATTCGAGTAGAGAAATTGATAAATATGTGTTATATTCCACCTTTTCGATGTGCAGGTTTTGGGAAGACTTAGAGTTTATGCTTTGTGGATGTGATGTACAAGGAAAAGAATTCAGCCGGTTACTTCTTCGAGAGGGTTTCCATGCGCTAGCAGAGCTTGGGAGTTTGGTTATGCTCGAGATCGGGTCAGAATGGGTGACTCTCAACAACAGTCCTAGTGGGTTCAAGAATTAAAGTGCAGTGTCTAAGGATTTTCAGCCCGTTATGTGGTTAAGGACTGAGTTTTTTCAGTGGATTGCGAACGGAACTTGGAATGTTCTATGTCATCATCGGGCATGCGGTGCAGTATTAGATTAAGGGAAGAACTTCGGATTCACGGAAGGTCTTGCAAAATGGGTATACCAATTGGAGGCGCTATTGTGCGCTTGAAAAGGGTATGAGATGATTCATGTGTATTGAGATGATGTGGTCTCGCGATTCGGGTCACTCAGAATGAGTGCGGATTGAGTTCGTTATGTTGTGAATGGGATATTATTATTTCTAAGACAAGTCAAGAGTACATTGAAAGAAGCTGGGTCTGTTAGTAATGATTGAATCGGCATGGTTGTGGCAATGATCAGTTCCTTTGATGTGTGAAGTTATACATGTAGTTTGTGGTTGTACTTGCGGGCTTGTGTAAATGAACTCCAGAAGAGTCATGACGGTTTAGATCACAACTTGAGATTTGTATTTTCTACGGTTTGGAATTCAGTTGCGTGTTGCATTGGCTCTTCTAAAATTAGCTAAGAGAAAGGTTTCTAGCCAATGAAGTATTTATTCTACTAGTAGTTCAGGAGTTATGATAAATTCGTGTATTCTTGCATAACGTCATGATAGGTGCAGTGAGCGGCATGAAAATTTGAAAGTTGAGGATCAAGGTTGCGGTTCTGTGTTGATAAAAATGTCATGAGCTTGGAAGAGCAGGCAAGAATTCAGATGCTTAGAGTAAGCTGGCGTTAATTTTAGTGTTGCCTGAGAATAGTGTTCTTTGGAGGAGGCATTGTGTTTTGATTTGTGGATTCTTGATCAGCTTTACAGAATTGGTACAGTTGGCAGTATGGATATATGGACTTGGCTACCTGGGTGGAAGGTCGTGGAAGTGTACCCCACGGGGAAATTGTATGAGTGTGACATGCTAGTCACTTGATTGTTAAAGATCGAAACCAAGCACGGAGATTTTTGGTACTATCATTAATGTGAGAGTTTATGCCTAGAAGGCGCTCTATTCATTTGGTTGTGAACTGTAGGGGTTGTGCCAGATCGAGACGACTTGATTATTCGCACATGTGTTGAGGTCTCGTTTGGCTTGTGGTGTCATATGAGCAGGATAGCTCTTGAGATGCAGGTCATTTATCGCAACTTACCCGTGCTTGTGGCTGATATTCGGTATTCCGTAGGTAGAAGCATTATGGCTTGATGGGTATGTCCTTACTTATTTTTATGAGTGGATCGGGTGGCACGCCACCACAGGTACGTTATTTGGATCGGGTTGCACGCGCAACGGTATCATGTTTGGATCAGGTTGCACGCTGCAACCGTATCATATTTGGATCGGGTTGCAAAGTACAACAGTGTTATGTTGAGTACGGTTCCTTATATCTATTCCTGCATATTTTGTTTTACATCCTCTGAAAAGGGTTCATAACATCTGTCCCACCGTTTTATTCGTTATGCGGGCTGGATAATTCTTTTCTATAGTTCGCTCCTCCTTATGTGTCATATTCGAGTTGTAGCATGTCAGCGCATTGATGGCGTCATATGAGATCTGAGTCAGTATTTGAGGCAGCTTATTGCCGGAGCAACTTGTATCGGGTGAGACGAGATTATTGGACCTGAAATTAGTGCAATAAGATTTATATAAGGTATATTTAATAGCAAATATTATTAGTTAGTTTAGAATGAGGTAATGGTTTTTGTCCGGAGGAGAGACTCCATGATTTGTTGATTCGGCAAGTAGTTATGAGTTTCCACCCGTCTCTTTCGTCGTGGCAGTATTGCGAGAGTTGGAACAGGATTTATATACGTTATCAGATGTATTGCAGGCATCGGAATTGTGAATTATGGGCATGTGAATTATGCGGCGCATGGTCTGAATTCAGCAAAAGGTGTACGATCGTGTATTGGTACGGTGTGTGGTGATTGGTACAGTGTTTATATTTTAGAATCAGGTCTTATAGAGAAATTCGGAGGTTGGAATTTCGTGTAAGGCTTATTGACTAAATAAAAGGGATGATCTTCAGTCTGACTCGAGCTAATGTGTTCAACATGATTGTGGTGGCACGGGTAGGTGCATGAGGTGTTGCACAGTGATTTTGGACAATTTCGAAGCATTACTTAGCACGTTGGAGGACGAACATATGTTTGAATGGGGGAGAATATAATGACCCGACCGGTAGTTCTGAGCTCTAGTGCGTCATTCGGCGGTTTGAGGCTTTGAGTAGCTTCAGTTCAAGTGTTATGACTTGTACGTGTGATCGGAACGGAATTTCGGGAAGTTCGGGATTGATTTGGAAAGAAAATACTAATTTTGGAAGCTTAAGTTGGAAGAATTGACTAAGATGTGACTTTTGAGTAAATGACCTCGAAATCGAGATTTGAAGGTTCCAATAGGTTCGTATGATGATTTCGGACTTGGGCGTATGTTCCGATTGAGTATCGGATCACCAGGGAGCATTTCAACGCTTATTGCGGAAGGTTGGTATTTTAAAAGTGTAAGAAATTCTTAAGTTTGACTTGAAGTGGATTTTTATTTTTATCGATGTCCGTTTGGGATTCCGAGCCTTGGAATAGGTTTGTATTGTGACTTATGACTTGTGCGCAAAGTTTGGCGTCATTCCGGAATGTTTTGACATGAATCGGATGCGTTCGTCGAAGTTTGAAAGTTTAAAAGTTTAAAGAAGGATTTCGATTGTCGATTCGTAGTTTTGGTGTTGTTTAGCTAGGTTTGAGGCCTCAACTAAGTCTTTGTCGTGTTTTGGGATGTGTTGGTATGTTTGGATGGGGTCCCCGGGGCCTCAGAGTTGAAACGGATGGAAACGGATTGAAATTTGGATTTGAAGAAGTGCTGGTGTTGCTGAAGACTGGTGCAATCTCATCTGTGGAAGGAATGGCCGCAGGTGCAAAGCTTCAGCTGTAGGTACGATATTCGTGGGGGAAGTCTTGGAGCGGAGGTGCAGAGAAATGTTTGCACTTGCGAAGCCGCAGATGCGGAGGAGTGATAGCAGAAGCAGAATTGGCCAAGAAGGCCTGGAGCCGCAGGTGCGGACCTTGGCACGCAGGTGTGTAAGCGCAGAAGTACTTGTCGTCCATAGAATCGGAAGCGGAGAAGCCCTATTTGGCCCACAAAAGTGGAGGCTGCTGGCTTGAGCTGGAGCCGCACCTGCTATGGTTTTTTCGCAGGTGCAGAGCCGCAGAAGCGATTATTTGACCACAGATGCGAAAAGTCGTCTGGGCAGAGGTGTTCTTTTAAAAGCGGGATTTGGCCCATTTTCTCTCATTTTTACTTGGTTGGGGTGATTTTGGAGAGCTTCAAGAGGAGATTTTCATCAAGCAACATAAGGTAAGTGATTCCCATCTATTACAAGTTAAATACATGGTTTGTATAAGGATTTAAACATGAAAATTAGCAAAAATTGTGGGGGTTTTTGGTAGAAAACCTAGAATATGGTATTTGTGAATTTTGACCACGAAATTGGACATGGAATTGACAATAAATTATATATTTGAGTTCGTAATGTTATGGGTAATATTTATCTTCGAAAATTTTTGGAATCCGGGCATGTGGACCTGAGGGTTGATTTTTAAAGACTCTTCGAGCGGAGTTGAGAGTTATTATGAATTGAATTATGATGGGCATTGGAGTATATTTTGATTAGTTTGCACCTTGTTTAACTAGTTTTGAATAGAGGGCCATCGGTTTGAGGTGTTAGTGGAACTTCGGGGCGGGTTATGAAACTTCGGAGCGAGATAAATCTCATGTCTAACTCTGTGAGGGAGAAGCTACCCTTAGGTGATATATTTGTTATGTGCTAGTTGTTGCGGGGGCTACATACGCACAAGGTGACGAGAGTCCGCGCGTAGTTAGATTCATGTTATGTCCGGGTAGACTTAGGTTCCCGCCATGCTATAATTGTACTATTTGAGTTGTCTCTTGCCTATTAAATTCTTTTATTTTACGTTGCGACATGAGATCAGATTTGTGTAGAGTGATAGACTTGCTATTGTATAGATTCGACGAGTTTCATGATTAGCCGCGAATAAATTGTACTCCTCTTATGAAATCGTGCGTATTAATTGATAAGAATGCAGTATATTTATGAGTTTTCCTGATTTGAACTGTGGCGACCTATTTGGTGAGGTCCATTAAATATACTCCGATTGAGGAGGTAACTACTAGCTGAGAGTTTGAGTTATTGCTGAGTGGAGAATTTTACCACGTATTTATACTTGTTATTTCATTTATTTTCTCTGACTCTCACTTGTTTACTTCTACTGTATCTGTCTTATTGGACCACTAGTAAGTGTTGATGTCAACCTTCGTCACTACTTCTCTGGGTTAGACTAGATACTAACTGGTTGAATTACGTACTTATGCTACACTTGCTACACTTTTGTGCCGGTATATATATGTCTGGTGGTCTTTTGGGCACAGAGGCACGGCTATTGCAGGGAATTTACCGTGAGCTACATTTCATGTTATGATCCGCAGCCTACATAGTCTCCATCAGAGTTGTTTATATTTTCCTGTCTAATTTGTATTCCAGACAGATGTTGTAGTTTATTATATTTCCTAGTTAATGCTCATTCACTTGTGACACCAGATTTTGGGGGTTCCTACAAGTTGTTCATTATTGTAGTTCGTGTAAACATTACCATTCACCCTGTAAACTCTATTTCATACTATTTAATAATTATAAATCATGATTTCAAAAAACTAAAAATGAGTAATTAAGTGATCATAAGTTGACTTTTCTGACGGCGGTGTTAGGCGTCATCACGACCTTTAGTAGATTTTGGGTTGTGACACAAATTTACTGATTACTTTTTCTAACCAGTATATATAGATAATACATTAATTATTTATACATATATTATGCATTCTTAATTATTTTAAATTTAAGCGGTTAAACAAGTAGTTATTTAACTTAATTCTTCCAATCATTTTTGTATGCGAAAGGAACTTGAACATCAAGAAATGGTTAAAATCCAAAAAATTTCTTTAAAAATATCAGAAAAAGCCCAGAACTTTTCTGCATTTATCGTTTTCAATAAAATATTGCGCTGGAAAAGCAACAGTAGACAATACTAATATTGCTTTAGATTAAAATAAGGCAATTAAATTTACTTTAGTGACCAAAATATTTAAAACGACCAGTCATTATGGTCCCTTAAATTCTTTCTTTCACCATGGTCTCCTAAACTTCAATAAGTTCATCAAAAAGATTTTTGGAATTTGTCTTTTTTACTCGTTAAAAAGACGTTGGTTCTCTTTACTATTTTTGCTCGTAAGACTTTCCTTTTCTTTTCTTTAATATTTTTATCATTGTTCTTTTTTACTTTTATATTTTTTAAATTTGTTTACAATTTTTTTTAATTAATGATTTATCGAAAACAACCAATCTATCTCATACCAACTAAAAGTAACGTTTGCCGTACGTCCTACCTTCCTCAACTCGTCTGTAAAATCACAGTAAATATATTGTTGTTGGTTATTTTTTTCCATTGAGACAGTAAAATAGAAGAGCCCCACAATCTTCCTGCACGTGGATAGCATCATGACTCAAAGTGTGAACATTAAGACTGGCTAATGGTCCGGTTCTAACCGGACCGGACCGGTTAGAACCGGACCAAATACACGAGGGGGGGTTGGGGTCCGGTCACGAAACGGCTCAGGGATTTAAAACCGGACGAACCGGTACTGTTTGGGGCCCGGACCGGCCGGACCGGACCGGAACCAGACCGGAAATTCTGCCAGCCTCTTCCTCTTTAAATTATAGCCGTTGCCAACGGCTATATTGATGAAATAGCCGTTGGGCAACGGCCAAAAACGGCTCTTTGCACCCCATAACCCCTCCATAACCCCCCTAACTATTTTTTCTTATAAATACCCTATTATTTCATCATATTATTCACAAAAATCATCAAACTCTCTCTAATTCTCTCAAAATCATCTACAATATTGTTATTTTGTTACATTGGCTACTTGTGTAAAGTTTAACTTCTACAATTTTGGCTATTATTTATCAAGTGTTACTTGGAGTTGCTAAATTGCTATCAATTGAAGCTTCAAGTTTCAACTTCATTTCAATTATACGGCTATATTGGTTGGTCGTTCCTATCTCTACT
>MCJB01005524.1:0-79197 GCA_002018475.1 Nicotiana obtusifolia
ATAAATTAAAATCTGCAAAAGCGACCAACTTTGGTCGCTTTTAAGTATTTTTAATTTTATGTATTTCTCAAATAGCGACCAAAGTTGGTCGCTATTTTGAAAATACAGAGATTTAAAAATACTGAATAAGCGACCATAGTTGGTCGCCACTTTGGTATTTTAAATTTTCTGTATTTCTCAAATGGCGACCAATTTTGGTCGCTATTGTAGAAATACAGAAAATTTACAATACCAAATGGGCGACCAACTTTGGTCGCAATTGAGCAGATTTTAATTTATTTTTTTTTGAAAATGGCGACCAACTTTGGTCGCTAGATGGCGACCAAGATTGGTCGCTATTGAAGAGGGACCAACTAAATTGTGACCAGACCATTTTGGTCGCTTTTTGGTCGCTATTGGGCATATGGGGACCAACTTTGGTCGCTTTTTCCGGTCGCTTTTTACCTGATTTTTAGTAGTGTTTGGTCAATTTAAGATATATCTGTACCAGATTAATAGACATGTTTCAGAAACGAATTATAGTAGTTTATAAAATTTTGGATAGGTTTCTACTAATATTTGTAGAGGACAATGAAGAAAAAAAAAAGAATTTTCCACATGAGATATACCGACACAATAAGTGCATAATATGTACTATCCTTTTTCCAAATTAAAATTTGATTCTGATAATCAATATATTTTCTTGAATCTATTTCTCACTTACAATAAATTTTTAATATTTCACCCGATATCCAATACCTGCAGTGAAGGTTTAACTAAATCTTGATTCACGCCGAAAAGACCCACGTTAGATTTAACAATTGGCAACAACAAAATCAACAAGGGATATACAAAGCTGGCTATATTATTATTTATTTTTTTCTAGTCATATACAAAGATTATACAGGATTTCTTCCTCGCTACCCACCTTCTGTCTTCCTTACTTTCTATCTTGTCTAAGCTTGCTGGATTTTCCTCATCCACTGTATTAGGATGTGGTTCGTCAGGAAAATCCTTCATAATCTGTTGGATCTTTACAAGCTTTTCCGGTCCTCTTTTTCCATAGTAGTCATCCAGCAAGAAAGGAAAGACCACTTAGCGCAGTGGAATAGGAAAGAGAGCGTCGAGTATAGCTTTCGTGTCACCAGAAATCCTTTTTCGTTTATTGGGAAACTGAATGAAAAAGGTTTTATCAAGCAGGCATGATTATCACGTCGATCGACTATTGTGGTAGCCGAAAGGGCGGATTCCCCTGCTACATTATAATACTTTGCTCCTTATACAGGTGTATTATACATAGTTATACATATGTGATACATAAATTATGTATATATTGTATATTTATTGATTATTTTTAGTTTAAACGGTTAGATAATCAGCTGGATTAATTCTTCAACCAAAAGGCCAAAAGCGGCAAACTTAACAAACAATACGACAATTGCAATTTTCGCGGAGTAGACTGAGCTGGACCCATTAGGTTCCTATATTCAACTTTAGTTTTGTCAGTATATTGGTGAGTCTACAATTTAATCCGGGTTGAAAATTGGAAATTGGTTTCATATTGGACTGGAGAAGTAGTAGGGACACGTATTGTTATTACATTATTATTTGTTCCAAATCGACATGGATTCTGCTCATGCATGTGTTATATGTACGACAACTTATTTCACTAACAAATGTAAAAATTGTTCATACAACCAGCAACGTGGAAAGTAACACCTAAACTACGAGTAATGGTGGCGATTGAATTTGAAACTACTAGGCTTAGGGGTGTTAATAGTTTGTTCGACGGGTTATTTTATAAAATTTGTATCATATTAATTTTTTGGTTATTTTATTATGTATAATTAAAATTAGACTTTTCGAATATGTCGGTTTCTCTTCGGTATCATCAAAATCTAAAATTTTAAAGTAAATGGATGCTTTATTGTCCTTAAGTTGACGCATAGTATAAGTGTTTCACTATTTGAAACTTAAAATGAGACAATTCAATGCAAAAATATAGGAAAAAGTAATATTGTATAGCAGCTCTCAAAATAATCAGAATATATATACACACACACTTTTGTATGTTATATACAAGAAGTATATAAATTTTATGTATTTTTGCGACTATGGGGTATATAATTTTGATCACGAGCTAAAAGTGATATTTGCTTAATAATATGTTATTGCAAACATTACAACAAAAACTAAATGGAATACTATTTTTGGACAATAAAAGTACTCATCAATCTCCTTACTTGAAATATTTTTAAGTGATGTAGCATAAAGAAAGAAAGAAAGAAAAGCGAATTTGAAGGGGAAAAAAAGAAAGCAAAAGGGTAACAAAATATGAAAAAATAGCTCAAATGAGGGCAACCGGGAAATAAAAAAGAATGGAAACAATCAAACAAGGAAAGGTCTTCCCAATTGCAAAACATACCCAAAAAAAAAGCACTTACGGCTCACACCAGTTTCGATCCCCGAAACAAACAAAATAAAGGTCTACAATTGAATCTCTAAACCAAAGTACCTAGCTCAACTTTTTTTATTTCGTGGGTGCTCATCTCTCTTATATTTGATTTTTTTCATTAATTTCACGTAAAATACACAAACCTTACCCCGAAGACAATGGGTGCTTAAGCACCCACACCACTAAACGTGGATCCGCCGCTGGGTATCGGTATGGTACGGTTAATTTTTGATATTTTTTTAAATATCATGTAAAAATCAGTAGTAGAAGTAGACTGCAATAATATACGTACTTTTATAGGACTTAGCAAAACTCTCTAGAAAATTATATTTTTTAAGGAGTAATAAGTTAAGAAAAGACGAAAGATATCCAGAATATAGATCCATCAACTATTCTACGACAGCATAACAAAGAAAATATAAATTACAAGAGTGGAAAGATATTAACCAAGTGGGATTCTACTGGGTTGTTATTGTTTATTTGTTGTTGGAAATATATTAACCAAGGTGGGACTCAAGAATAAAGTCTACAGAAGATTAAATATTCAAAAGATAACTCTAAATCATACGAAAGCAAACATATTAGATACATTGTAGTTTACTACTCATAATCGCTAGAATATACCTTATGTCTTGCTAATGAATATGCTGAAAATAATTTAGTTTTAAAAGGAGTAAGATAATAGGTTTGAAAATTAAAATTTTGAGTTTTAATTACTTGTTTACTTGTAACTGTTTTCATAATTTCAAGTCCCAAAGAAAAATTTAATGCTTTATTATTTTTAAACTTAATATATAAATATATTATTCAGTACGGTTTGGTATTTTTTTCGGTTTATTTTTATAAAATACCCTAATTATCGGTACGGTTATAGATTTATATAAAAACATATGATTTTATTAAAAGAAACCTAAAAATTGACTCGGTTCGATCGGTTTAGTCAGTTTTTAAATATCCATTGACACCCCTACCTAGGATTGTCAAATTTGGCCCAAGCCCGGATGACTCGCCACATCCGCCAAGGTTAGGCTGGTTACTTACCAGCGCATTTATTGAACTCAACCCATCTTGACCCAACCCATCTCAACTCATGTAAAATTGGATTGACTTTTAACCCAAATTGATCCATGAGTAACTTTGTCAAATATCTTAAAAATAAATTTATTTTTTTGTTTGATATGTTATATATGACCCTAACAAAAGAAAAAAAAAATCTTATTTAATAATTATACAATTCAAAAGAAAAAAACCTATATTAACTGAAATTGATAAGAGTTGAATGTGTTCGAGTATGACTCAAATTTTAACACATTTTTCACCTGCCCAATTATTAATTCAACCCGTTTTGACCCACCCAAATCGACTCAGCCCGTCTATTTGACACCCTAGAAACTACTACAAGTTGGAAGGCTACAACTACATATGTAGCAGAAATAGATAGAAAACACACATTAATTCATCAAATATAATACAGTCCTAACATTTTTATAGAAAAATGCGCTGCATAGATGATCACATTCTAGTTCTACTATTTTGCTATATTTTAACACATGATAGAACAGACTGACCAAAATCTTCCCTGCTGCTTCTGTTTGGTGTAGAATGGCGTACAGTTCAATCACACAACACGCGCAACCAACGCACAAAAATCAAAACACCACCCTAATATCTGCAGTATATATACACTGTACAATATTTAAGAGAGCTCGATCATCTCACTTGGTCCACCAATGAAGAAAATCTTTTCTACGATTAATTTTCTTCTGAAGCTGCAGTATACCATAGAGCAATGCCTCTGCTGTCGGAGGACAACCGGGCACGTAAATATCAACCGGAACAATCCTATCGCAGCCCCTCACAACCGAGTAAGAGTAATGGTAATAACCACCTCCATTCGCACAGCTCCCCATCGATATTACCCACCTCGGTTCTGGCATCTGATCATATACCCTACGCATCGTCCAAACAAATAAACTGATGGACGTGGCTAGTGGCAAAGCTAGGAATTTTCTCAATGGTGTTCAAATTTAAAAGCAATGAAAAAAAATTTCGATAAAGGTTGTTTAGTATGTGTTATATACCGTAATATTTTAGATATGTAAACAGTGTAATTTTTCGACGAATAATCGTCAACTCGCCGCTGGACGTGGCAAAATAACGCATTGTGCCAAAATTATCTAACTTATGCGAGTCAAAATAGATCAAATAGATAAATGAGTCGCGACCCCCAACTCACTTGAATGAAAATGAGTTTAATCCAAACAAATCAAGTAATGTATCATGACTCAACTTCTCCTCCTTTTTAATTTATATATTTTTTAAATTTGGAAGTGTACATTGTCTTAAATTATAAGCTTATATATGCTATTAGATTTATGGAAGTCTCAATCTCCAAATTTGGTTATAAGGCAGTAATATATTTGTCCTAAATGATTTGACGGATCATTTCGAGCTTACACTATTTTGACCAAATGGTTTTGATGGATCACATCAAGTTTAACCCGTTGGTCAAGTCAACAAACCGATCATAATCCACCCTTCTAAAATTGGCAATTTGGAGGGGTTACTTAAAAATGAGTTAATATTGCCAACCCTACGCTTTGTTACATTTCTTAATGTATGTTTCTGTACAATACGATCCATTACAGATTAAACCAAGTAGTTAGTTACCTTCGCAGGGCAGGAGCCATTTTATTGGTAAGCGTACCAGCAACAATCATGCAATCTGACTGTCTCGGGCTGGGTCGGAATATGATACCGAACCGATCCAAATCATACCTGGACGCACCGGTATGCATCATCTCAACAGCACAGCAAGCCAGGCCGAAAGTCATGGGCCATATGGAGCCACGTCGGGCCCAATTCATCACGTCGTCTACCTTAGAAATCACATATTCTACAGCTTTAGGTAGCGCCGGCGACGTCGACGTTTTTGTCGCCGGTGGCTGTGAACTCCCGACTTCTGCCGGCGGCGTTGAGGATGAAGCCGTGTGAGATGGCGCGGTGGTGTGAATAGCTGAAGCAACTGATCTTATGGAAGAGATTAAGACAGTACGACAATTTGCTGTTGACGCTTTCTGCAAAAAAGCCATAACCGCAAACTGGAAAGTTCAAATATTTGAAGTGAATTGGGCTAACTTGCTTCGATTAATAGGATATACATGGAAAATATGAAGCTCTCAAACCGACTTGAACCATAAGTCAGACATTCCAAGTGGTGCCTCTTTATTTTACGTGGCATTTTCTGACAATTCCAACTCAGACCGACTAAATTTGTTTTTCGCAATCATCTCAAATATGAATATACTAGTTCAGTTAATTTAAATTCGTGTCACATAGAAACTTATTAGAATAAAACACTTTCTGTTATGTGTAATTTTATTTGATTAAGCGTGAAATTTCATTGATTATCCTAGTACTAACGCAACTTTATCCCGCAAATATGACAAGAAACCGAATGTCTCGACTCCAGACTTGAGTCCCGGAACCATAGCCATACCAGAGTTTGTCCGGGTGGGCTCAAGCTAAAGCAGGAGAAGAGAGTTAGCTTTCTGCTGAGTGAGCCCGAACAGGAGCGGATGCACACTAGATCAAAGCTAGTTTAGCTGGCCAATGGCGCCCAACCAAGAGAGGGGTTACGTCCAGTATGTCCCCCTTATTCCCGACATGCTATGGAACCCAGGAGTGGGTAGGAGCGGGTCGTGATCATAAATGAATGATCTTATTTATTACAGGAAGTAACAGGACCTCCATACAAGTATATATTATATATCACCTTTGACATGACCAGATTAAAATAAAAATTTGGCGATTAATTTAAAAATTTATCTCTTTCTGAAAAAAATTCTCTGTTCGTCATGCTGGCAAGATTATTCTATCTATAGGAATGGAACCAATTCTCGACAAATTAAGAATCAGACCAGAGCATTCAATTATTCTCATTTGATCATTACATAAATGTTTCTTTCAATTTATTCTTGTTTTGACAAGATTAACAATTGCGTTTTAGATGGGGTGAGGTCGTGAATGATGAATAAGAAGAAAGAAAAAAGTGATAAAACATTTAGTGAAATTTTGCATGCTACCATGCCCTATCTTATTTGACATTAGTTTACTTTATCCTAAACTTTGTAGATAGCAGTAATTTTTGAGAGTCGGTTTTATGGTTTTCACTAATATTATGTATGAAGTGAGAAAAATATCACTAGCAGTACACTGATTGTGCGGAGAATGGAGAAAAGAAGACTGCACATGGATCAAATCAACTAAATTCGAAGAGAATTTTCAAATCAACTAAATTCGAAGAGAATTTTCAAATCAACTATATTCGAAAAGAATTTTCTGAATTCCAAAGGAGCTGAGATTAGTCAATTGACCCCCTACTCCAATATATCAACAACTGTAACATTTACTAAGACAGGAAAAGGCTTGAACTTATAGTCCAAGTTGTTCTGTATTTCATGGGCTTGACACTGTGGAGTCGTTTGGTAGGCCGTATTAAGCAAAATAATCCCCGTATAAAAATTTAATCCGTCTAATACCATGTTTGATTGGTCAATTCAATTTAGTCCTACCTAATACATGGATTAGTTATACCTCATATGAGGGATTAACTAATACCAAGGAAAGGAAGGAATTACTAATCCCTGGATTAGCTATACATGGATAAGACTTAAAATTACTAAATCCATACTTATACATTGCATAATTAATTTTTAATACAATGAACCAAACACTTGATAAAAATAATCCCAGCACTACAATCCCTGCATTACCAATCCCTGCATTACTAATCCCTGCATTACTTGTGTTCGTACCAAACGACCCCTATAAGTATTATCTGCTACTTGATAAAACAAGGAGAGTGACTTCGCCACAACCTCTTATAGATATGACTCATATGTCAATTTGAAAGTATAACGGAAACAACATATGATGTAAGAATGCAACAATATGCAAGCATATCAAAAATTGATTACCAGGTAAATATTCCATTACAAGGCTCCGGCAGCAAAGCAAAAGTGCGAAAAACTACCAACTCCAATGTAATATAAGAATGTAAAACAAACGAGATTCCAAAGGACAAGACAAGTTATGCAATGCCAACTTCACTTCCCAAAAGCAAAAAATACAGGTAAACAAATGACAGTGCCCTTCAACTTCTTTTACAGAAAAAATTTACTTCAGTTAATAATCTATAACAAAAGGCACACTGATTTATCCTACAAAAAATAATGCTATCCAAGAAAATAAGCTAAACACCCTGCGAGTTAGCAGCAGCTCTTTTCCACCAACATTTCCAGTAAAAACTACATTTAACTTAAAAACTAGTGGCAATTTTTGCACATTCCATTAGTTTTTGCTTGTAGGAGAACTACAAAGACATTCTTTCCCTACTTCGACCCACTATAATAATAAATTTAAAAGAGTTAAGCAGAAAATGAGAAGGGGATAAGAACGCAAGGTCATCAGGCTGCTGACAAAGACAAAGTTGCTTCGAGTGGAATCTTTCATCCACTTCTGCATCTTGACATCAAAGACATGTTACAGGTTGGCGAGGCACCTGGAAGTGATATGGTAGAACCTCAAGCTGCTTCTGAAGAAAGCGTTTCTCAAAAAGCAACCTGAAAAAATGCTATCCAAGAAAACTACATTCCTCCTGTTAACACTTATGCGTAATACATATACAAGCTGTTTGCAGCGGCACAGGCAATTGAATTTTCAGTTGGATGCCATGCTAGATGGAGCAGCTTTGTTGTGAAATCAAATGAATTTCCATTTGCATCAACCCCTGGGCTCTCTGATCCTGTAATGCAAATAAATAAATTCCAGTATATTTCGTTATGGTGAACAAATTTTCAAGTAATTAGAAAGTATAAACATGACTTATTGTCGAGTTCATATATGAATATAATGCATACCTCTCCTGACGACACGTGTTATGCTACTGCTCAGGGACCTGGAAGGCCTTGAAGGGGTTTGCACTTGTCTTCTGGAGGAGCACAATCAATGTTAGTCAGAGACCAAGACAAACAACATTTAAATCCATATCTGTTCACGTGGAAATACGATATAAGTACCTCATCGGGCTTTTGCTAGCTTCCAGTGTAGTTGCTTCAGTAGTCCCCGCAGCACAACCAAACACGCGGAAAAGATTGCTAAATCATAGAAGTTATTTGTCAAAAACTAAATCAGCAGTGAAAAATAAAAGGAAAAACAAAATAGAGTACGGTCTACGCACCTATAAGACCCAGTTGCTACTCGCAGCCCATCACCACTAAGGCAACACTCAAACTTATCAAAAATGGAGTCGTTCTCATATAAATCACATAGCTGCATACCAGTAGAAAATTACATCTCTGATCAGCTAAGCCATAAACCAAACATAGTCAAGTAACATTTTGATGCAGATGGTAATTCACCTTTGGTCTCAAATATTCATGAACCTGGAAGGTTGATACTGGACCAGAATCCATATTTATGTCCCATAACTGAAAAGCAAGGTGAGTTCAGTAACAAGGAACACATATCGTCCATATAAAGAGGTTCTGCTCATAGAGATGGGAAAGCATACAAACATGGAAGACCGGTGTCCTCCTAACATGAAGCTGAAAAAGAAAAGACCCAGCTTGAACTTGAAAACAACAAGCAGCAACTATACTTATGTTACAAAAATTCTTGGTCTTGATCTACTTTAACTTGAGTAATTTAGCAAAAACATGCAAGCATCAAACAGTGGAGCGCAGCATGTTAAATAAAATTAGGCATAGATAATAAAACTAGACTTAACAGCATCATAATAAACTTGTTTAAGATAAAGCTATGAGTAGTTCCTATGAAAGAACTGACTAGATATGCAACGACTAGATATGTATATATCAATCGTAGGCAGGAGCTAAATGAATCATTTGTATCCATTCCACTCTATTCAGGTTCATCGCATTCCAACACTAAATAATTTGTCCTCTTAAGGCAATAGAACGCATATACAAGGGAAGAAAAGCACTCAACATTCAACTACCTAAGTTCCAATATCAGAGGTCAAGGAACTTGGAATACTATATTATGTTAAAAACTACTTTTCAATCCATCATATTGAACTGAGGTAAGAAAAATTGAAACAGAGGATAATACCAAGAGGTTTCTACCAAGATTTGTTAAGAAAAATTTGAAAACTCTTGTTCATCAATCATAAAAATAAGCTCTCAGAAACTTACAACTAGCACAGAAAAGAAATTTTGAATGCAAAATTTTCCAAAGGTATTATAAGGATCAAAGAACACCAAAATCAACTAATACAAATAAAAGTCAAAACTTGAAAGTACCATGAACATGAACCACGTTAAATGCAAACTAGAAGCCTCATAAATTTTCTTTTCCGTAGTAACCCACTAACCCTAGGAGAGCATTAAGTGCACTCCAGAGCATCCATATCATATTACCATATTCAATACAATATCAACTGAGTGGGGTTCTCCATCAGATCATGGAGGATAAAAAATTATTAGAAATGAAATGCAAAAGAGCATGAGATATTGTTTCCAAGAAAGGCCACGGAGCTTGCTATGAGCCATGCTAATGCTACCTCATTGGAACTATGCTATTCTTTACAAAGTTATTAAAGGAACATGAATGCGAAGTACACACTGCAATTGGTGCAACTCTCAAATACTCTATAGGTATCGCAAAACAAAAGTAAAAGGAACCAACTTTTAGGGTCATATAGTCACGACTGAGTATGTATCTTCCATCCTTAGAAAATTTAATATCAGAAATTGAAGCAATTATCTCGGTGAAAAAGGATCTTGAACCAGGTGCTTCTTGTTCCTCAAACCTGCATACAAGGCACCAGTGTTTACAATTTATTAAAGCTATCAGCAAGTCATTTGAAATACATATCCTGCTTAGCAAAAGTAGCGCTACTCCAGAATATTTTCATCCATCTTTCATATCTTCTGCTGGACAAGGAAACCTTTTAAAGGAAGAAAAATAATCCCACAGGCATTGACAATTAGAAATAAATGGAAAAAGAGAGATACTTACAATTTAGAATGTGAGTCGCATAAAGCTGACTGCCGCAGATCTATGAGACGAATTGACCCTTTTGAACTACTATAAGCTAACGTGTTACAGTGAGTAGGATGAAATTCTGCTGAAGTTATCACCTCTGGAATAAATAACATGTGGTTAAAGTCTAAGCATCTATTGAAAAAACAAAAGGCATATTGCAAAATGAAATGAAATGAAAGAAAGAATAATGACCTAGTTAACGTGCCCAAAACAAAGGAAATGAGGAAAAATTACCAGTTAGATCTTCCATATTTGTCGGCTTGACATCAACAATGTTGAAACTCTGATTGCTTATTTCCAAGTTCCAAAGGTTTATCCGGAGATCGTCAGCCGAGATAAATGTTTCGCCATCACTGAATGGAAAAGGAAAAGGCCAGACAAATTACCACGAGCTCGCATAAACCAGAAAAAACAAAATAGCAAAGCAAAACTACAAGAGCAAGATCTTCACCTGTTATTTGAAATAGAGTTGATATGATAGTCATGTGCATGGGCATACACTCTTCTGCACCTTGCAACAAGGCTGGTCTCATTACTTGTAACCTATGATTAACATTCCAAAGCATTTAGATTCAAATAGAGTAGTAATGAGGACATCATGTCAAGTTAAAAACGCAACAACTGTCTTAGGGAAAGGGGACGCAATGCGGCACCTAAATTCTTCTGCCAATCAAAGAAAAAGATTTAAGGCACGGAGAATGCATACAGATTCCAATATCGGCTGAGGATTTGAAGATAAAACAACATGTGTGTATCCATACCATGAAAGAGATATCAAAGACATTTACAAAAGCACATAACGCATGATCATAAGAGTCCTTGCTTATGCACATAAATAATATATTATGTAATATTTTTTTAGAAGGTAACAGATTTTATATATACAATATAACATAATATATATATATATGTGTGTGTGTGTGTGTGTGTGTGTATAATGTGTGTGTGTGTATTTAACTAAGACTTCAACATATGTCAACTTTTCACTGCATGAGAACTTGGGTGCACAAGTAACTATGTTAGACTTAAAGTATTTTTTTTACGACTAAAGACAGCCACTAGAACTAGCACAGACTAGAAGTAACAGTCTTCAAAATAACCAGGAGTCTGGGAACACCATATACATTGCTCCACTTAAGTTGTGACTTCTTGAGATCTGCATCTCTATGAACTATTTAACATCCAAAATTTATCTTTATGACATTGGACATGGCGTTTCCTTTTCCATACAACCTTAAATACATTGATTACAGGCGCTAACTAACATGCTTGGTAGATTAAAAACACAATGCACAGCCATAATTGACATGCCACAAACAACCGAACATATAGGACATATATAGCTTAAGTACAACTACCACAGGTAAACGTAACGAGGAAATGCCCCCAGGTGGGAACGACAAATCATTGCTCAAGCAATTGAAAGATCTATCTGCATTGCCCCCATTTGCAAGACATTGCTTTGGACTGGAAGAAACGCTAGAACTGGCCACACTGCCATTCCCAACAGCCCTGGGAGGATCAATAGTCATATCGGATAGCTTCTTAACTTTCTTCTCTTGGACCTGAATCAGGAAAAGAAGTAGCAAGCACCTCAGCACACTGATAAGGAACCCACAAAAAGGATAGCCACCAGAAGAGTGCTTTACAGATAGACAATTTCAAAGGTGCATCATAGGTCAACTCTCAACTAGCATCTCAACAACAATCAGTACAGTTCCCCAACACATTTGAAACAATAAACAATATTGCTCATCAATGCAACAGCAAAATTATACCTTGAGCCATGGAATGTATAGAAGAATAGTACTTATTTTTTGAGAAGAAGAATAATACTCATTTTTTATTTTACCTGAACAAACTGGGCAAGTTCACTGACTTAAAGAATCATAGAAAAGCAAATCGGAAGAACTAAGTTACCTTCCAAAACTTTATGGTTTTGTCATTGGTAGATAGAAGAAAGAGTGCACCATTAGGCGATTGGCACCAACGGATCTTGTTGATTTTCTCCTCAATCTCCAAACTCTTCAGATAATCAAACTGAACAGAAAGGTGCAAAGGAAGAAATTAGAATTCTACTTGAGGCAAGAAAGGGAGGAAAGCAAAGCAGATGGGGAATTAAAATAGCAGTGGGATGCAATTCAGCAATTCTCCCCTTCAAAGTTGCATCTTCACAGGAAAGTGGTAGCTCAAATTTACAAATCCAGGAAAATAAGATTCTCCATAAGTTCTTCTATCACAACAAAAGGAAGAATAAAGAAGGGCGAACAACAAGGAACCGGCAGATACCTCAGGTTCATGGCTTTGAAATTCTGTCTTGTAGCGGAACTCTGGATGGCGACTCACAGGATAGTCCATTCTCTCTAGCTCTCTTCGACTACCAATATGCTAAAGCAACACAACGCAAAAGCAGAGACATGATCAGAGAAAACAACCTCCAACTTTTAATAAATCTTCACTGCACTGTGAAGAAACCCACCTCTTTTGTATCAGTCCTTTCAAATAATACCACCCTACCCCCACGATCTCCAGTAGCAAGATGGTCACCAGTTTTATCGAACTCAATTGCGGAGATGATATCAACTGCAATAATAAAGACAGAAAATAAATCATGATATTCAAAAAATTAAGTGTCCTAAACATCATGCAGAGAGAGCAAAGCACATGCTCTCATAGTTGCAGACTCCCCATGCAACTGGAAATGGTACAGCTGCATCGTCAAGGCACTTCAGAAATTTGCAGTACAAAATTTGTTCTGAAAAATCTGTTTCTGAATTAAGCTAATGTACAGATCCTATCACAGTCTAAGCGTTTTAGGTAAAATGAACTGCTCGCTGTTATTAGTCAAACCATGTCCCTCATATGACATGGAGAACAAGATGAGTGTAATCTAGATGAATTCATTTACAGGTTCTACAAGCATTAGTTTCTTTTCCTTCTATATCCGTTCTACATATTGCTGGTTGAAGGAAATCATGAAAGAAACAATTGAATGATTGCTAGCACTAACAGGGGCAAAATCAAAATCTAAAGTCATGCTTGAGCCCAAATAAATAAGAAACTGTACATATAGGAAAGAACCATTTCTAAAATGTAGCTCGCGAATCTGAACTAGGGAATAAATGTGGAAAAGAATAGTGAAATTGATGGAGCCATGAATTTGGCAGTTCGGACAGTTTTGTAACATGACCACAAGAATCTTATTGCTGACAAAACTAAAAGCACCCACATCGTATATGTGTGTGCCTTGTAAAGATAGTAGGAAGACAAACACAAGTCAGAAAAAAACAATTCCATATACTAGGACTTCAGCCACCACATGTGTTGGTATTAGGCAGGCAAACTCCAATGATCAAAAGATTACTAGGGTATACGAACGTGCCTTTAGTGTCAATAAAAAGACAAACAGGAGTCAGAAAAAGCAACTTCCATGTACTTTAACTTCTGAAACGACATGTGTTAGTATTAGGCAAGAAATTCTAATGATCAAAAAACTAATAGTCAGTGCCAATTTCATTTTGCAGCACACAATCTGCATATTTCAGACAAATAAAGCATGAGGCAGAAGTAAAAGAAAAAGACGTAAGAGTAGAAGACGAGAAAAAGGAGCTTGAGTGTGGTATAAACTTCAGAAAAATGGACTTTGATGCACACCATGAATCATGAATTAGGAAAAGAAGTCTCATGGATCAACATGCTGAATCAAGAGATCCAGATTCAGTTTCATTCTGAAAACTAAAACCCTATGCAATTGAGGCAAAAAGGCATCAAGTCAATCCAACTTCCCATTATCCTCCGGCATAACTTTCACATTCCAATAGATACTTGAGTAACCATTTACGAGAAGCAACAAAATTCAAAGCCTTTTGTTGAAGGTCATGAGACTTATCACTCCCATATCGGATATTAAGATTAAGATTAATCCTACAAAGGGGGCCAAAGCAAAAGGGTAGCATCTACAAAGTATTACAAGCATTCAACCTAACCTAAATTGCTTGTATGCCCTCTTCAACTTAGTTTACGAAAGGACAACCATATCTATAGTAATCCATATTGAGTTACTGACTCACAAATCAAGAGTTGAATGACCCCCCTCCCCTAGGCATTGCATATAGTACATATCTTGAAAACAAGAGAGCAGCTTGGATGTGAACTGGTCTAATGGGAGCCTTATCAGATATAACAGACATTTCATACAACACATTGGAGTACTTTATAAAAAAGTCACAACCTTTTACTGTTCTACAGCAGGAGAGATCAGTTAACATCTTCCTCGGGACAGTCTATTGTATAGGCATGTTATGAGCAACATCAAATCTTTCCACAATTTAGGCGAAGGGCGGTATCTAACCTGAGCATTTTTACCTGGCATATGTCTACCAATACATAGTGGTTTGAGATGAGGCAGTTGTCCAGCATCGTGCCTTAGAGCTCAAAAGTTTAATGAGTAGAGCTAAAAGAATGTTTGGTGACAGCGTGTATACTGACCATAGCAGACTGGTAATAAACGATTATACAGCCACTTACACCCCCATGATTTACATTTGTGCATACATAGTTCACGCTTCGTAAGCACCAAAGAAACAAGGGAAGATAGAAGTTACTGTCCTTTAACAAGATGCTTGCATCAATACTTTGACAAGATGCTTGCATCAAAGTCAAAAACCTATACTACATAGTCCTCTACTAAACTGAGAACATCTAAATTGAGAACATTGACAGACTACACTCAATAAAACAACCATCTAGATCTGGACGCGAGTTAAAGAATTCTCTAATAGCACAGCAGATGAAATATAAGTAAATATAAACTTTTTAGAGTTCACTAGGTACTGTTCTCAAATGGCTAAAATCCCCATCACTCAATCAAACCTGCGACCGAAATCTAACAGATTTGCGCCACTCGCCGATTAATAAACTTCACTTTGTCTCAATTTACTATATCATAACCGATCAAAAACGGATAGTCAAACCCTAATAGCGATATAGACACCAAAGCAGGTACGGATCCAAAGGTAACAGAGGATTTAAGTATGATAAACAATAAAAATAATAAATTACCTTCCTGAACTTCCTCGCCGGCCGTACGCTCACCAAATACCTGAGAGAATTTCCACTCAAGCGGCGGTGGTGGACCCGCCGGAGCTGCCGCGACATCTTCACCATCACCACCGTTCATCTTCCTTATTTTTTGTTAATTTTTTTCAATCAACAGCCAAAGAGATACGAATCAAATCGAACAAAGCAACAATTGGATGAAGACAGAGAACAAAATTATATCAATTCATAAAAAGCGATCGCCTTTAGGTTTTTACGAAATCGCCGCCGTGATTAGAAGATCGTAACTTCATAGAAAAATGTATTCAACCATTACAACTTCCCAAACATTATCAAAAGAGCACATGCCCTTCCAATTCCAGATTGATTCTGGATTTTTTTTTCTTTTTTCTGTGATGGGATTGGGGAAGGAGAAAATAGGGAATTTGCCGTTCTTTTGCCTTCCACTTCTTTCTCTGTCTAAGCTCTATCAATAATACATTCTCTCTCTCCCCCCCGCCTTTTTATTTTTATTTTACTTAAGCCCTGCTAATTTTACCGACTTTCTGACCCCAATTGGTCACACCGTCGCATTGACAAAGAAATTCTTAAATTTGTCCAAGTACGGTTTGAGATTGAGCAATTTTACTAAAGAAAGAAATTTAATATTGGCCTTGATTTCAAAAACTAAATTTAAGCCATAATCAAAAGTAAATAGGTAAATATAAACTTTCTTTTTAAAAAATTAAAAAATATGAAGTATACCGCTTCATATTAAATATCTATTAAGAACAAAAGTGAATATTAAAAAATTACACGGACGTCCTATTTGATCGCTCTCATTTAACCTATACATATATTTTTAAAATTATTTGACCTGTACTCTAATTTTGACAACTTCACACTATCTGTCGCCTCCTCTTCTTCCTCCTCCTACGACCTGTGCGCTCCTTTCTTACTCCTCTTCTTTTTTTCTTCTTCTTCTTCTTTTCTCTCTCAAACACATGAGACTTTGTATAAGTATTATTGATTGGATATGAAATACATAGTGATTTAACATTAGGGTATGAGTTTTGAGTTAAAATCACCATTAAAGGAACTTGGAAATTCAAATCAGTAATTGAGATGTTGAAGATCTAATCTTAAAATCATCTAGGTTTTAAATATGGAGTTGAAAGAACATATACCAACATTGATTTGAAGATTTAAACTAGAATTACAAAGCAGAAAACTCCATTAAAACTGTTTGAGTCTCGAGTTCAAATTTTTGAGAAATTTGCTACTGCAATTTTAGGCATGTTAATTCAAAATTATTTGACTGAAATCCTTGGACCTGCATTTCTTGTTGGAAACTTGATTGAACATTGTTCGATAGCGTGAAACTCCAAGAAGCATTTGGGACTCAAATATTGAACGTCTTCAAAGATACGAGTATGAGGTTTGGGAGTGTAGCGCCAAACTTCAGACTAACAGGTTAAACTTTGTCTGGAGTTTGCAACTATCACGCCAACCTTAAAAAAAAATTATCTGAAGTTCAACAATAACAAGCTGATTTTGTCTGAAGTTTGCACTACAAACTGAAGAACTTCAGACTAATTTGTCTGAAATTTTGCACTATGAACTTAAGTTTTCCCGATTGCCTTTGCAAGTTAGGCCAAACTTCAGGCGAAAATATTTGAAATTTTACTTTGATAAGGCCACACTTCAGGCAAAAATTCTGAAGCTCAAATTTCAGACTCACACAATTGAAGCTTTACAACAGAGTGTGCACTAAAGTTTGCCTTGCACTATAAACTAAAGTTTGCCTGATTGAAGTCAAATCAAACTTCAGGCGAAAATATCTGAAGTTTTGCTTTAATAAGGTCATATTAATAATTCTAAAGTTTAAACTTAAGACATAAATTTTTATTACTTTTGACCCGTATATCTAAAGTTATCCGAAAAGTAGGTAGATTTACAATTTTTTATGCAAAACGAATATAAGTCTGATAGTGACCTCAAAACTAAATATGAATATAAATGCCAGAATGATTTGCAAATAAAAAAATTATAAATGGATCAGAGTGAATCTGATTGAAAGATAAATGGGATAAGTGCACAAATAGCTGATTGGAGCACCCCTTGTTTAACTAATAGCTAAAATTACAAAGTATCTAATATTTAACCATCTTAGAATCAACTTCAGACATACAAAATTAAAGTCGAAAATTCAAGATTTAAAATTTTAAATTTCAGACAGAGTGTCTAACGTTTATTTGTTGCGTGTGCATAAATTAATTCTAGCTATTTGGAATAACTCATGAGCAAATTAAGGAAGAGCTCGTTGCTATTTGAGGTTAGTGAAAAATTATTAGTAACAAATATTTTTATTCGACTTATGTACAACTAGCATTGGTGGAAGAGGACATAAAGGTGAGGGTGTATGAATTGACATTTATGTCCTTGTCTATCTCTTCATTTATTTATTACCCCATATAGTAATTATATGTATGTAACATTAGATATGATGTGATATTTTTGGTGGATTGAATAAATTAATTATTTGATCATTTGACAGGTTACCTTTTGAGGCTAAATAGAAACCTGTCTAGTTTCAATTTCTAGTCAATCTACAGATTAAAATGTCAAACACTAGCATTTTTATATTTTTGTAATGTCTAAGCAAACCGTAGAATCATTTAGTTTGGTCCACGGGGAGGATAAGATATCGATGCAGAAGTTAAGGTTGAGATGGTTTGTGCACGTGAAGAGAAAAATCACCGATACTCTCTTTAGGAGGTGCGAGAGTTTGGCCGTGGAGGGTCGAAGAAGAGATAGGGGTAGGCCTAAGAAATACTTGAGAGAGCTTGTTAGGCATGACGTAGCGCAGTTTCAGCTTACCGAGACATAACCCTTGATTAAAGGGTGTGAAGATCGAGAATTAAGGTAGAAAGTTAGTACATACTTGAGAGTTTCCGCTTTCCTTACCTGTAGTATTAGTAGTCAATCTTATATTTTCATATTCTTGCAGCTTAATTTACACGATGTTTGTTTTGTTCGCGTCAACTATCATATTTTCCTTTGTTACTGTTTGGCGCTACTTCTTCTTCTTCTTTCCTCTTCTATTTTTTCTTTTTTCTTCTCTTATATTTTTCTTCTTTCTTCTCGTTATCTTTTCTTTAGTGGAGTATTTCCCGAAAAATAGGCACTTTGTATTTACCAGATAGGGATAATGTTTGCATACATTACTCTCCTCATACCTCATTTGTGAAATTAGATTAGGTTTGTTGTTGTAGTTTCCCTCTGAGTTGATGCACTGAACTAGTTCGTAAATAAGCAATACGCGTATACAGAATTTTAACTTTGTATATATATATATATATATATTCAAAAATCAAATTTTCTCATTCTTTACCAACGATTTTCAGTAAATGCACCATTGAAAATGTTTGCTGATATACTCGCATACGGAGTATGAAGGCGGAAAAGCTAATTTTCAGTTTATGAATTCATTAACTTACCATAAGCCACAATTTATTTGTACTATTAAGATCAGTGGCGGATCCAAGATTTCAAAGTCGTGGGTGCTCGAATATAAGAAGAGGGAAAACAAATTTAGTTTGTGGATGCTTACCCAATGTTTATCTAAGTTTTTTGTTAATTGCCTATGTAAATTTACTAGATCTAGTCAAAGACAGTGAGTGCTTGAGCACCCATAATGCTCTATATAGATCCGCCATTGATTAAGATTTGAAGGGAAAAAAAACTATACATTTAAGTTTCTCAAGTAGCAGGAGAAAGTACAATTCAATGCCGATCAAACAAGAAAAATGAAGAAATCCTACCAGTTAAGAAAATAATCAGTTCATTCTAAGAACTCCTTTACATAAATAGCCGGTTGAATCACTGTTTATATATTTTTTTTTATAGTTGATATACATAAATTTTACAATGATTATCTATGATTGTAAATACATACATATCCGTCGATTAGTTTTAATTTAAGTGGTTGGTTGGACGAATATTTAAGGCCAAATACTTAGACAGCCCCTTAAACTTTGCTCCAGTTTCTATTTTGACACTTTAACTAAGCCCATTACCTATTAAACGCTTCAACCCAAATCAAAGTATGCCTATTAAACACAAAAAACTTAGTCCCAAAAAAAAAAAAAAATGTGTGAAGCTCAAACGCCACTTGCGTGGAAATATATTAGGTATTTGGAATTAAAAAAAGGATCGAAAAAATACACACTATAGCTGGCCCCCCAAAATAATAGCATGTAATTATATATTTTTGTATATAAATATATAATATACATATTATATATACAATCAAGACATATTTTTTTATATTTAACTAGCGATTGTAATTAATTTTAACCGACCAGACAAATGTGCTAAAAGCCCTACGAAGACTGAGTGAAATATTTGCTGAATATTAGCCCAATGAAAGTCCATAGTTTGATCGTCATTCTCAAACACTGGACAAGTATAGACTAGCCCACATACTTGACTGGCTTTGAACCTGAATTAACAGACCTGAGGGTAATGGGCTCAAATTAGCAAATGTTTGAGTTTGGGCCTGTTAACAATTTTGTCACAGAAGAACTTTTTTAATGGGCTAGCCACTTCTTAGATCAATTTTTGAAAAATAATAACCAATGTTTTGAAAAGTAACCAATTCTAATGCAGAAATATCATCACAGTGTCATGAATTTTGAACTTAAATAAGTGAAAAACTCAGAATATTGCTATCTTGATTTTGAAATCTGTGATAGTTATGAATTTCAAATTTAAAAAGGTGAAACTCCATACATTATCTTGGAATTCGTCCAGAATAATGACATAGATTTTCACTGTTTTAAGTTCAAAATCCGTAATACTATTACGGATTTCAAAAATTAGTTATTTTTCAATGACTGTTGAAAATATATGACTGTTTTTAATTATAAGTCCGAAAAATGATTGATTTTGAACTTTACCTATGTTTGTGTGATACTACTAAATAGTTCAATGGCTCTTCGATCAATATATGTACAACAAAAATTTATGAAAATGACCTTAAGCCCTAATTTTTCTCAGTGCAGACATACAAGTCCCATGAAAACTTTTGGAAATTATTAAGTGATACTTTACCTAAAAATTTCAATAGAAGTCATGATATCAAAGTTTCGACTTTAGGACATTTCAGTTTTCTCATCTTTTTTCTTTCCGACAAGCGGTTTGGTAATTCTATTTACTAATAGAGTTTAGAAAATTAACCATGAATTTTTTTCGTTGATCACCAAAGGTTGTGGTGGTGATAAGTTTTCTTCCATTCAAGAATCTAGATCGACTTCGAACTCGTAAAATAAAGTCATCTTTAATAAGAAACACTTTACCTTATGGGATTTTTCGCGTGAATCCGAATTAGTCGGGTTCAATCTAGTAATGAGAAATTACAACAAACAAAACTTCCGTTTGCCTTTTTTTTTTTTTGGCAATGACGTGGCTAGAAACACCATTATTTATTAACGTTTTTGATAATGTTAATAATAGTATCAACAATGTGAGCTACGTCATATATTAAAAGGCAAAAGCTACGGAGAAAAGCAGTCACTGCTTTATGCGATATTGCAATGCACGTAACACGCATGTAGCAATGTCTTGACCAGATTCTTTTTGTTGTCCGTCATTATTATTATTATTATTATTATTATTATTATTATTATTACTATTTTGTATACTCATTTAGTATCCAGTATTTATTGACCCACTAATTCAGTTCTGCGCGTAAGGTCCCATGAAAGGCAGAGACAGATCCAGGATTTAAATTTTATGGGCTCAACCATTAAGGTTTTTAGCATTACATCATTATATTTTTAAAGTTATGAGTTCATATTTACTATTTATTGTAATTGTAATAAATTTTTATACATAAATTTATACTCTACAATAAAAGTATTGGATTCAGTTGAACCCGATGCTTGAGGGTTGGATCCTCCCCTGATGATAGGTGAAACATTCCCTAACAGAAGTTTTTCTATTCCCAAGATTACAGATCCGAATATCTATTTAAGGATGAAAGAACTCTACCCATCGATCCACACCCTTTGGTGGTTATCAAGAACCATTATAATAGTGGAGTCTAACCTATACAAGTTTTTTTAAACGAAATGGCCTTTTACCATAATGTTTTTCCTTCTTTAAGAATTGGTAGGAGTGAAGATTTTTTGAATGAGAAATGATTTATATTTAACCAGTAAAAGCGAGAATATATTAGTAGTTACTAGTAAAAGATGAGAGAAAACTTGGAATTTTAAGTTTAATATCTTGTGATATAAGAAAACATTGACAAAAACTTACTAACCATCACTTAGGAACTTTTAACCACTTTCTATGCATTCTCCGATGCCGACTGAGCTGGCTGTCCCGATAACAGACGGTCCACTACTTACTTTTGTGTATTTCTTATCTTGATAATGTTGGATTCAATGATTCAATCACACCTAATATTTGGACTCTTTTATGGTCAAAAGTTTTAAGCACTGCCATAAGCAGCCATACAAGTTAATATAATTATGTTACGTACGCAACCATGTACGATCCCAACTTGTTCTAAGTTGTAATAAATTGAACATCCTTTATAGTAGTAATTGTTTTCTGCTGGAACCAACTCTTCCTTTCTTATGAGGACCGCAAGAAATAAATAAATGTTTCTAACAATTCAATCAACCTTTTAATATCAATCCTTAATTAACCGTGTGAAACCTTAAACAGCAACAAAAATTCTAGTTAGTTGTGGATTTCTGTATTCTAAAATTGGTCGAGAAGAATATTATATCAGTACTAGATTATACCGCCAGCTAATTGGAGGCCTTGTTGTTGAGTTGTCCCACATCGATGAGATTTGAGGTCTTTGGTCTCCTTATATGGTCTTGGGCAATCATCATCTCATAAGTCAGTTTTTGGGGTTGAGTTAGGCCCAAGGTCCATTTTTCATGGTATGAGAGTCAGACCCATCTCAATTATTGTTACCGATGTTGGATCGCTATTTATATTATCCACGCTCCAGAGTCCAGCCCTGGACGTGAGGGAAGTGTGTTGAGTTCTCCCACATTAGTGGGATTTGAGGTCTTTGATCTTCTTATATGGTCTGCGACAAATCCTCATATCATAAACTAGCTTTTGGGGTTGAGTTACGTCTAATATCCATTTTTCATGGTATGACAGTCAGACTCATCTCAATTATTATTATCGATGTTGGGCCCCTATTTATATTGTCTACGCTCCAGAGTCCAACCCTGGACGTGAGGGAGGTGTGTTGAGTTGTCCCAGATCGATAGGATTTGAGGTCTTTGATCTTTTTATATGGTCTTGGACAATCCTCATATCATAAACTAGCTTTTGGGGGTTGAGTTACGCCAATGTCCATTTTTAACTTATTAATTCCAATAAAATATCTCCAATTGCATTATTTTCCATCAGATCCCACTGTCCCGAGAGCAAATTTAGCACCAATTAAAGATGGGAACAAGCCAACAAAAAGTTGTCTTACGCTATCGGCTTTAATTTCATTTTATATAATGCTGAATAGTTCTCTGTCTATAATAATATGAGAAAGTAGTGTTTTATTATCTAAAAATAATAATATGAGAAAGTAGTGTTTTATTATCTAAAAATAATAATATGAGAAAGTAGTGTTTTATTATCTAAAAATAATATTGATACGTACAATTCTGGAATGTGCTTCTTTCGCTTTTTGTAATTGGTTAGACGTTATTATGGGTGTCAAAATCAGCATATAAAGTGTAACCCATAAAACTTATATAATATTAAATATGCTGATTTTAGAATAGATTCTGGGTTAAATTGACTCATCTTAAATTAAAGTTTGAATTAACTGCCTATCATTGTCCCAGGAAAAAAATTGTATTAAAAAAAAATGAGGAGAACATTAGTTTTTGTTGATTTAGCAAGCATATCTATCTTTACAAATAAAATCAAAGAAAAGTTACTCTTGTGTTGTGTATGGGGTCGGATACGATCGATTGCATAGGGAGCACCGGTTTTGAAGATCGGCATCGATTGAGATTGTCCTCCTGTAAGTCGGGACCGGCACATCGAGAAGGGGAGTCCGAGGTTGGACATCATCGGAATGAAGCTCGAAGCCAAGGCGTTCGAGATGAGATTATCGAGACCGATCCGGGTAAAACATCTTATGGTAAAAATATCAGATTTACATAACGGAAGGGCCAGAAATCTCGTGACATATAAACATCTCGGCAAGAGTCACGGTCCAAATCAGCAAAGACGTTGAACCCAATAATTTTAAGGATTTTTTACCCTGTAAATAAGTCTTTTACCTTGTATAAGATTCTTTTTTCCTTCCTAGATAAAAAGACAGCCCTACTGTAAAAAGCACAGACAAGATACGATCAATATACAAAGTTTAGTATATTTTAACTATTTTCTTCATCAATACTAATTCCAATTCTCGTTCATCTTAGAAGATTCTATCGCAGCTGAATTAATCAATATCGGTGATTTGCTTACTCTCTTACTTATTTAGCCTTTATTTATCATTCATTCTTTAACTGTATCAGGCCAAGTCACGTATCTTTAAAACCACATATAATTTAATTGTTACTCGTAATTAAGGGTAAACATGTTGGATATGGTAAATAAACAAAGTATAACGAAAGAAAAAAAAGAAGTGGTTTCGAATTGCATAAATTGTCTATGGTATATTATTTAGTTCAAATTTATTTAGTTAACAATAAATCTTTGAACGGGTTGTATTATGACCTATTTAAATTTAACTCATTTACTCATTGACAACCCAGACCGTGTTATACAAGGGCTGGGGAGTTAATAGAGTAATCTTCCCTTTAATTTGTTTGTTTCCTTCTTTTTTCAATAGTGTAAAAACTATCCCGAGGAGTAATTTTTAAAAAAAATATTTTTTCGTAATATGTCTAGAAAATTTCCTCTTTTTGGAAGGAGTCCAAAACTATTCGCTTTCCGTTTTAATGATGGTCCTTTTAACTAATAGTCACATAAAATATTATTCTTGCATAAATGAGAGAATTACTACGTACTATGGAATTGCAAAGAATATTGCTTATTAAACGAAACGTCAAGCAAGGTCGATTATTCCAATATTCTTAGGGTCGTTTGGTAGGCTGTACTACGTAAAATAATTTTTGTATAAAAATTTAATCCGTCCAATATAATTTTTGGTTGCTCAATTCAATTTATACATACCTAATACATGAATTACTTATACTTCATAAGAGGGCTTAGCTAATACTAAGAAAATCAATTGATTACTAATACCTGCATTAACTATATCTGGATAAGACCCTAAAATTACTAAACCGCCCCTCAAACCCTTTTCTTAAATTTCTTTATACACAGAAAGAAGAGTATTCAAGGGTATAATTGTAAAGAAGATTTTGTACAGTTTTAAACTAAACACAAACTTAGATTATATATTACATAACTAATTTTTAATACAATAAACTAAATACTTGATAAACAATAATCCCAACACTACAATCCCTATATTACTAATTGCTATATTACTAATTCATGCATTACTTATGTTCGTACTAAACGACCCAGCAGTCTACTAGTTATATTCTTGCATAAGAGGAATAACAATGGTATATATTATTGCGTTTCAAAAATCACGTGAATTTGATCGAAACTGTTGAGAAACATTTCCATTATGTCATCTCCATCTTAAATAGAGGAAAAAGTAAAGTAATCGACCACTTTTTGATCTCAAAAGATGCGAGTATATGTCATAATTTGTTCCACTTGTCCTCCTCTCCTATAACTACGTAAATTGATGCATTATTGGAATTTGGAACTGTTGGGAAAAAATAAATTTGTGAACGAAAATTAATGGTCTTGATAGAATATAAATATCGTCCATAAAGAATTTAAGCCACATTATGCTGCTATAGTATTCCTCCAAAATTTTGTAAGTCAACCGTAATTTAAGTTCAATAAAAGTTGAATTCTTTCCGGAACAATATAATAACAATAATAAATTTTGTGTAATTTCATAAGTAAAAAATCTGAAATAAATAATATATACGTAAATTTTATTCATACCTCATAAAGATAAATAAATAATTTTCGATAGACCTCAGAGGAATTAAAAAATAAACGTTGGCAAAATCAGATTTAATGTTTTCACCGATTTCTTTGTTTTTGAGGCAAATACAGCTATATAAGTCATGCATGTCAAAAACAAACTTAATCAATCCCAAAAAAAACATTTAAATAACATATACATCTTTTAGGTTAAAATTAAATTTGTCTTCTTTTTTTTCCCAATCGTTAATTGCACTCACACGAAATGTTCCTTGCTTTATTTCTAGTGGATCTCTTTCAAAGTCAAGATTTCAAATTTATGAATTTGAGATGCTAATCGTTTTAAATTATTGAATTCTAATTAATAATTTATATATATTTAATAAATTTTTAAAAATAAATATAAAATTCAAATCAAAGCTACCGAAGCGATCGAACCCGTTCCCACGCTTTAGCTCCACCCCTTAGCCATGAGCAAGACCATATATAACGAGACAACAAAATCAAATTAGGATTATGCTCGAATATCTAGAGGCAGTATTTGTGCTCTTATCATACTCCTATTATTCTATTTTCATCATTTCATGTCCAGGAAGAATAATTTATACGCGGAATTTATTCTGTCTTTTCACATCAATCTTTTCAATTAAGCAAATGGTCAATAATTATCATCAAAGCAAGAAAATAAACAAAGGAAAAGGTTTATATTTTCCTCTGAACTGTAAGTATGCCTTGTTGTTACAAAAATCGTTTATTGTCAATTGGCTGATGGTTAGCGACTAATTAGTCTCACTTATTTTGATCCTTATCCAATCAAATAATGGACACTGACTCCGCTTTGGATGGTCTTCCCGATTCAATGAAAAAGACAATCCCGTTCTACACTTTATTAAAATTAAAATCATATCTTATCTATTCCTCCAAATACCATTTGCTTTTTCCTCAGCCGACCAACTAATTCGACAATGTATAATTTTTTACCCTCACCTCTTCTGGGGGAAAGAAGTGTAAAGCCTTTTTGGTTTAGTTGCCTTTCTTTTCCTTTTTTTTGTTGTTGAGAGTTTCCTTTATTTACGTTGTCCTTTCTCAAGGAAGAAACAAAATGGATAATTTCCTTATTGCAAAAATGATCAACTGGAATCGAAGTTATGAGAAACTTAGATATAATTCCCTTTTTTCTTTAAAAGCTTTTTGTTTTCACCCCTCGATTATTTGAAAAATAATGCTGAAAAACACTTTCTTTTTTTTCTTATCACCACTTTCTAATCCTGATTAATTTTAATTGCTTAGTCATTTTTTTTCCTAGTGAAAATATTAATTTTAATTGCTGATTATTATTATTATTATTATTATTATTATTATTATTGTTGTTATTGTTATTGTCGTCACATATAACAAATAGAGTAAGGTCCAATCCATTCTTAGTTGAAAAGAGGCATGTGCCTATAAAAGAATTGTTTAGAGATATCAACTCTGGGAGGTTAAGAATGAACAAGTGGCGGAGAAACTTTTCCTTTGATTTTATTGTTGTAAATATATATATATATAAGTGTTAGTCTTGTGTGCTATTTTCCCCAGAAGTAGAAAGCATAAAAGACCACCTAAGCATGGGCTCATTTATTTTACTTCCTGACAATTCATAAGTTTATTGAATTAAATACTATTGCATGTAAAAGATACTTGTAAAAATTTCACCCTTAATAAGAGGTTTTGAGTTCGAGCTAATCTTGTAAGGAGCGGTTTCCCTTTAAACGAACCTTACGTTGAGCGAATTCAAATATTGTCGGGGCTCCAATACGAGTACCAGACATCAAGTAAAAATATACATATAAAAAAAAAATTAGAAAAAAGAAAAACAAGTCATCGTACTCATCGATCAAATGGTACTAATACTGTAACAAAGAAAATAATCTAAGGGGTCGTTTGATAGACTGTACTAAGTAAAATAATATATGTATAAAACTTTAATCTGTCCAATACCATGTTTGGTTGCTCAATTCAATTTATGCATACCTAATACTTGGATTACTTACACCTCATAGGAGGGCTTAGCTAATACCAAGAAAACCAAGGGATTACTAATCCCTGCATTAACTATACCTCGATAACACCCTAAAATTACTAAACCGCCCCTCAAACCTTTTTAATTTTTAATATTCAAGGGTATAATTGTAAAGAAGATTTCAGTTTTAAACCAAACACAAGCTTAGATTATACATTGTATGACTAATTTTTAATATAATGAATCAAATACTTGATAAAAAATAATCCAAACACTACAATCCCTGCATTTCTAATTTCTCCATTACTAATTCTGCATTACTTGTGTTCGTACCAAACGAACCCTAAGTAATTTCATTTAGCAAATAAAGCATAAGCATAATCCGTCTCAAATTGGGAAAAATTCCTACCTAAAAGACACGTGTCAATTACAAATTTAACCTTAAGAAGGTGGGCCGCAGAGAATCGCAGTCGGAACCCAAAAACGGAATATTCTATCCTAAATTGGAGAATTAAGTTCCTCATACTCGAATATTCTCTCATATTCCCGCGCTTAATTTTCCCTTAATCCTCCGCGCTAATCAAAACCAATGTAATATACCAAAACGAAAAACCTCTCTTTTAGCCGTACGATGATCTGTTCGAAACCCATCTAACAAATCTAACGGTTCATCTTTGCCAAAAGCTAAAAGTAGCAGAACGGTAATGACTTTTGTGGAAAGAAACAAAACTGCAAAAGGGACTTTGAATGGCTTTGCTTTATCGTACCACAAACTGAAAAACCCAATACAGCGTAATATTCCTTGGCATCTTTTTTTTCCGTTTCCTAATTCAAAAATGAGCAAACTTTTACAACTCTTTTCCCCTATATAAAGCCTTTCTTCTCCAGGTTTTCTATCAATTCAAGCTCAAACAACAGTTCTGAACCCAAAGAAAATACTAGAAAGAAGGAATTTCTCTCTCTTTTTTCCTTTCATTGTCGTTAAAAAACTGAAAAATGGCCGGAATTGTGGTAGTTTTTGACTTCGACAAGACGATTATTGATTTGGACAGCGATAATTGGGTGGTGGATGAGTTGGGTGCTACTGATTTGTTCAATCAACTTCTCCCTACCATGCCTTGGAATTCTGTCATGGTTAGTTTTTCTTGTCATATTTCCAATTTAATTACGTGAATCCGGGTAGCAACTGTTAAGCAATCGATGTCAGTGCAATTGTTGTTCGCCAACCGAGATCTACGCTAGATTAGATTGTCAATGCCGTACGAAAAAATTAATGTCGTGAGCATATGAGAGAACTGAAATGAGCAATTGATGATGAAAGCCGACTGCATTGATGATAATGAAAGCTATTACAAAGGCTACGCAGTATTAAGGGGAGAGACATCAGTATAGAGAAATGAATGCTTGCTTGAAATGTTTAAATGCTTGATCCCCTCGATATAGAGAAATGAATGCTTGCTTGAAATGTTTAAATGCTTGATCCCCTCGATATCGCATAGCCTTTGTAATAGCTTTGATCATCATCAATGCAGTCGGCTTTCATCATCAATCATAGTTTAACTGAAGTTACAATTTCAAACTATACTATATGCTCATGTTATTATTAAAAGTATATAGGCCAGATAACATGTCGTGCATTTATTAGTTTGATTTTTTTTAATTTTTCCTCTTTCGAACCAATTACAGGACAAGATGATGAAGGAGCTTCATGCACAAGGCAAAACTATTGCGGATATTGAAGAAGTACTTAAACGGGCACCTATAATTCCCCGTGTAGTACCAGCCATTAAAGCGGCTCATGCTTTAGGGTATGTACCTCTCAATTTTTCAGGCATTTATTTCCTATGTTTCTGGTTAAAAAACATAGTAACTCATGGACATTAAATCAATGGTTGCTTTTTTGTAGGTGTGATTTGAGGGTAGTAAGTGATGCAAATATTTTCTACATTGAGACAATATTGAAGCATTTGGGAATAATGGATTGCTTCTCGGAGATTAATTCTAACCCAGGATTTGTTGATGAGGAAGGAAAACTTAGAATCCAACCTTACCATGATTTTCACACTTCATCTCATGGTTGCAGTCTTTGTCCTCCCAACATGTGCAAGGTAAAACACAACAAAAAACTTAAATCTTACTCGATGTCTACACCAATTCAATGATGTTAAAACACGTTTTTTGATATATACTGTTATTACTTAATTATGATCGTGATAAATTAATATGATTTTGGTGTAAACATCTGATACTAATCTCGTAACTTTCTTTTTATGGCTCCAAGCTAGGTTCCGACTTGCTTGTTAGATACTAGAGTAGTAATTTTCCTAATGTTATTCGAATATGCTAAAATACAGAAGCTCTCTTTTGATAATGTAGTACAGTATCAAGTATATGGCCAGAGAAGTTCCTCTTTTTATTTTTCTTTTAATTTTTTTGATAAATGGACCTTGGGCCTAACGAGCCTGCACTCTAGAGCGTGGATAATATAAATGGGGGTCCAATATCGGTAACAATAATTGGTATGGCTCTGGTTCTGATACTATGATAAATGGACCTTGGGCCTAACTCAACCCCAAAAGCTAGCTTATGAGATGAGGATTGTCCAAGACCATATAAGGAGATCAAGGATCTCAAATACCACCGATGTGGGACAATTTAACACTTTTATGCGTACAATATTTGGATTTATAAACAATTAATACATCCTAATTGATGGTTTTCTTTGTTAATGAACATAATAGGGCCTCATTATAGAAAGAATACAAGCTTCTCCGGCTATGGAAGGGAAGAAAAGAATGATTTACCTAGGTGACGGAGCTGGTGATTTTTGTCCCAGTTTGAAACTCAAAAAGGAAGATTTTGTAATGCCAAGGAAAGATTTTCCGGTCTGGAAATTAATAAATGAAAATCGCGAACTCGTAAGAGCAGAGATCCATGGGTGGAAGGATGGAGAAGAATATGAACATATTCTGCTTCAGATAATCAAAACAATTACAATTGAGGAGAACCAATTGTTATCAGTTGATTGCAAGTTTCAGACAATTCCCATTGAGGCCTTACCAAAAGCTCTCCCTGTGCCTATGTGAAGCTTTTGATGAAAATAAATTGAAGGATAGTAATGTGTGTGATTTTGTGTGTTGATTAAAATATCAAGAAAGTGATCAACTGACAGCTAACTGATTAAGAGTTGGCTTTGATTAATTACTTGTTCTTTATGGTTTTTGTTGAATCAAAACACATAAAGAGTTCCCTGGTTTTGAGCCTGTGATTCGGGCTCTATACAATATATTAAGATGGTGTAATAATAATAACTACTTGTATCATCTTCCTTACTTTTTAATGTTAGGGGATCACGTTAGGGAGTTATTTATAGGGGTGTTAAATGACGATTTGGACTGAATTAGGACGGGTTAAGATGAGCTGAGGGTTTAGTACGCCCCGCCCAAACAAACGGATCCGAAATAGCTTTAAAGCCGTAGCTTGCTGGTTTTCCCATCATCTAATCCACAACAAATCGAATGAAACCTGGCGAAAAAGAAGTGAACACGCCTATTCCAAGAACACGCCTATTCCAATATGTGAGATGTGGGGATGAAGATCCGAAGCAGGAGCTAGCCTTCAAACGCGGGCGGAACTTCACTCTTTTTTAGGAGAGCTGCCTACGTACCTTCTCTTTTCAGCCAAAAAAGAATCAAGTCCCACCTAATTGTAAATAAATGGACTAATGTCCAACCCCCGCTCATTAAGCATTATGGGTCAAAGTTGGGCATCATCTTAGGTCCATTTGGGCTGATGATTTCTGACGGGCTAGCACAAAACAGTCCACTTCAAAACCGTTCCAGTCTAAACTCATTCAAACTAAGGCGTATGGGTTTGGGTTAATTTTGCCATCCTTTATTTATTACTCTTCTTCTTCTTTGTCGTCGTTCTCTTTTTAACATTTTTGCGCTCGGTAAGACTTCATTATAAACGAAATTGCGACAACATCTGGAAAGAGATTACCAAAATCCACTATGCTAATATCAGAACATTTGTTACATGTTAAAAGAATTGAAATAGAATATTATGCTAATCTCAAAAAATTAAATATCTTTTTTTTTTTTTTTTTTGGCATAGACGAGTATTATTTTGATACCTGAAAAGCGGTTCAACGTTCCAAAGCGCAAACATTATCAAACAAAATATGAAAATCATGGATTGAATAACATTTCTTTTTATATATTTCTCAACATTACGTTTCTGACGTTCATGAGGTCTAAAAAAAATGAAGAAACAAACAAAGGAAGTTGATCATGTGTTAAATAACACTAAAATTCAATTGTTATCCGTTTGAGGGCGAACAACTATGTTTGTCTTCCATTTATCTACTTGAATATATTCATAATACGTCCCTTGTTTAATTTTGATATAGAATTTATTTACACTATTGTTTGGTGCTGAAATAATGGCATCTGTCATTGTGGTATAGGCCCCGAAGCCATCTTTAGCTACAATTGTATGAGGTTTCTGCACCTGTTGGCCTTTACCACATAAAAGAAGTGGCAAAATGGCTATAGTTGCAACAAACCACATCTCATTTTCCTGCACTTGATAGATGCTATAACAAAACTTCGTAAGAAAATATCTCGAAAACTCTATGAAGATCGAATTAGGTCTCAACGAGTGAATTGGTGTTTTACTACCAATCACAAGTTTCATGTTCAACACAGTATTCATACGGAAAATTATGATCAAAGAGTTCTTTATCAACCGCCATCTACTTCAGAAATCCCTACGGAAATCTTACGTATCAGAATATTATTCAACTCAGAAATATATTATGCACTAGAATATACAATGAACTGAAGTTTAACAAATAAAAGTTATATAACCTTGATTGATTTTAAAGTTTATCACAGCAGAAAACAGAACTGGAATTATTTCTTATTTAGTATATGGACTTATTTGGTTACAAATGCTATTATTATATTCTGTTATAGCACGTAGCACTAATTACAGAAGAGAACATAGATTTTTCTCTATGGAGAAATTGAACATGTTTTGATAGGATTATCTTTATATAAAAAATTGGATTACTCCGTTGGGACAGAGCCATAATTCGACTTTTAAGATCGGAATAACTCAATAATTTTGGCCTAACTTTATATTTGTGTTTAAATTCAATTAATATATATAAAAAATTTATTCAGAACTCTAAAATTTTAAAATCTTAGGTCCGCCTCAACTTACAATGTCATTGTGCAGTTGTAGGAATATTTTCGTTCATATAGTAATTATAGTTTTTCTTGTTCTTGCTGATATGTAGCATTTCTTATTTTAGATTTTTTTTCGGAGGGATGAGGAAATTAGGAAAGAGTTAAAAGACCATTAAACATTATTAAACTAGAAAATTGGGGAAGTTACTAATGTCTGGTCTATTTACCAAATGGTTGTCGTGTTTTAATTAATATTTATTTTGTGTTTAGTCTTATTTAGTATCCCGTTATTTGTTTTCCATTATCCCTAAAATAATGGTGTACAACTGGTTTATTAACAACAATATAACATTAGAAAAAAAAAAAAGAAATTGGTGTAAAATGGTTTCAAGCATTATCGGTCTGTTTTCTAAATTAGTATGGTCTTTTAATCAATTTATTAAGTATGATGTTTAGTCTAAGTTAGATGTCTTTTATGTTTGTTAAATAATACTCTCTGTATCTTTTGATTGTGACAGTTAACTTCCTTAATCTTAAATCAGCTGTCAAAATAAATTGGCACGTTACTTATATTTTGAAAATATAAAAAAATAGCTTTCAATTATAATGAATTGTTGTAAATTCTCTTTTGAAAAATAAAAAAGAAAATCTCCAAAGATAACCAACAATAATGTATAGACCTCATCCAGTCCTAGCTTCTCTACCAACATGGCACATCAATCATACCTAGGGCCACATACCATGCAATCCGTGCACCAACGAACAATACTCATATATACCCTAATGATGGTAAGAGAAGGGAAATGAGAGAGCCACCTCGCCAGCTCAACAGATATCATCACAAAGTGCAATGCTATAAACCCATCACATAAAGTAAAAACAAAACACATTGAATGAACATAAGGTTCATATCATTACATAACCTTGCTGTGATGTGTGACTCGATTCAAATACCCGCCCGCATGGAACACATCGAGGCAGGAGTCTCACAATCAATAACCATATGCGTAACAATCAACAACAGACACGCAAAGCGCAATGAATAAATTTTCAAAAGAAAATCTCCAAAGATAACCAACAATAATGTATAGAAATGAAAAAGTTCCATCTAACTACCCTCTTTTGCCGCAAGTGACAACCGTTTTGGTACCTTATTATATGTTTGGCCTCCATTTTCTCTTCTCTCGGTTGGTGTGGTTCCTCTACGCCTAGGACACCAGAATATCGAACCATGAACGAAGAAAGGCATGAGAGAAAAACATATTGGCTAGTGATTGTGAGGCCTCAATTCTTGACTGGAGGGGACACCAAAGGCCTCTGCCCTTCCATCCCTTGGATAGATAGAGAGGGAGGGCAGAGCTTTTGGTTTTTTCATGTTGTGCCGCATGGATTGGATAGAGTCCCCTGATCTCGACATTCAAGCACGAATCCCTTGAGCGCTTCGGCGGCGGATAGCAGCATGGGCAAAGCACCTAATTAATATTTTGAGGTAAGGAAATAATATCTCACTAATCTTTTACACGAAGTGAAAACCCTTTGAACTAGCATTTTCGTTTGGTTCCAAAATTATGAAATGTCATGTCACCTATAAACTACATTTAACATTCAAAATTGTAACTTTTTATTTTCAAAATAATTAGTGATATAGTATTTCAAAATAATTAGACATTTGAATATGTAAGGATGACATGAAAATAGAAAGAATAATTTACGCAAAACAGAATAGTTAAAGTAAATTTTCAATACTAGCAATAGCCAATACTATAAGTCACAAAATGAATCAAGCTATATTTAGAATTTTGAAACGCTACATAAAAATTTTCACGAAGCAAAATTCTCTTTTGAAAATCAAGTGAAGTAAAGGGGAAAGAAGAGAGCTATGAGATTTTAATTACTATACAATACTACTGCTTAAATTTTAACTATTTTTAAAAATATATAATTTATAATAATTCAGGTTTTATTTTTTGACATTCTGAAATTACATATAATGACCCAACTCATTTTTGTCCACTAATTTAAGATCAAAGGAATTTATTGTCCTATTTAAAAGGTGAAGAGTTTATTATTTCCCAACCCAAAAGGTTAAAGGGGTCAAATGGAATATTGTTATTTAGTATGTGAATTGAGAGGATTATTAATGCTTTCATTTTCTGTTATGATAGCATTAATAACAGTAACTTCTCCTAAGAAGAAAGACATAATGCATTTTCATTCTTTATCGTGCGATGCATTAAAGGTAATGTTAAACTGTCCTTGGCCATATGGCACCTCTATGAATGTAACGACTCAGATGATCATTTTGAGTATTACAGTCCCGTTTTCTTATTTATTAAATATTTTATGTTCAATTGTGATTTTGTGCTTTGTGGGAAAAGTTTCGGAATGAATTGAAACACTTAGTTCCAAGATTTAAAGCTTAAGTCGAAATAGTTGACCGGATGTTGGCTTATGTGTAAACGACCCCGGAATAAAGTTTTGATGATTCTAATAGTTCCGTATGGTGATCTTGGACTTAGGAGTGTGTCCGGATATTTATTTGAAAGTCCGTAGTTGATTTTGAATTGAAATAGCAAAAGTTGAAAATGGAAGGTTTGGAAGTTTGATCGGGAGTTGATTTTATTGATATCGGGGCCAGAATCTAGTTCTGAAAATTTTCATAGGTCGGCTATGTCATTTAAGACTTGTGTGCAAAATTTGAGGTCAATCGAACTTGATTTGATAGGTTTCGGCATCGAATGTAGAAGTTGGAGTTTGGGTCATATGAAGAGACACTGTCCCCGCCTTTCGGAAGATCCAGCTCCGCAGAGGAGTCAGGCTATGATTCCCGCGCCAGTTATTTCACCACCCGCCCAGCCATCATGGGGTGCTCAGGCAGCTAGGGATCTCCCAAGAGGGGGAGGCCGATCAGGTGGCAGTCAGGCCCTATTCTATGCTATTCTTGCCAGGCCAGATGTCGTTGCTTCAGACACAACTATCACAAGTTTTGTCTTAGTAAGCCACAGGGAAGCTTCTATATTATTATATTCGTATGTATCATCATATTTTGCACGTTATCTGGATATGTCCAATGAGTCCTTAGTTTCCTATTCATGTATCTATGCCGGTGGGCGATACTATCGTTGTGGACCGTGTATATCGATCATGTATAGTGACTATTGAGGGACTGGATACTAGATTTGATCTCTTATTGCTTAATATAATTGATTTTAATGTAATCTTGAGTATGGATTGGTTGTCTCCATGTCATGCTATTCTGCATTGTCACACAAAAACCGTAACGTTGGCAATATTGGGATTGCCGAGGGTCGCGTTAAGAGGTTCTCTAGATTATGTTCCCAACAGGATAATTTCTTACTTGAAGGCCTAATGGATGGTTGGGAAGGGGTGTTTGTCATATTTAGCTTTTGTGAGAGATGTTGATGCAGATACTCCTACTATTGATTCTATACAGGTAGTGTGAGACTTTCCAGATGTATTTCCTGCAGACCTGCCAGGTATGCCACCCAATAGGAATATTGACTTTGGTATTGACTTAGTGTCAGGCACTCAACCCATTTTTATTCCTCTTTATTGTATGGCACTAGCTGAGTTAAAGGAATTGAAAGAGCAACTTCAGGAACTTCTTGATAAGGATTTTATTAGGCCTGGAGTGTCGCCTTAGGGTGCACCAGTTCTATTTTTGAAAAAGAAAAATGATACTATGTGGATGTGCATCGATTACAGGCAGTGAACAAAGTTACAATCAAGAACAAGTATAATTTGCCATGTATTGATGATTTATTTGACCAGCTTCAGGGAGCGAGCGTGTTCTCTAAGATTGATTTGAGGTTTGGGTATCACCAGTTGAAGATTCGGGATTCGGATATTTTAAAGACTATATTCAGGTCCCGCTGTGGTCACTATGAATTTCTCGTGATGTCTTTTGGGTTGACCAACGCTCCAATAACGTTCATGCACTTGATGAACACTGTATTCCAACCATATCTTGATTTATTTGTCGAGGGGGAAGAATATGCACAACAGTTAGACTATTGTATTACAGAGGCTGGGGGAGGAGAAACTTTGTGCCAAGTTCTCCAAGTGTGAGTTTTGGCTCAATTCAGTGGCATTCTTAGGGCACGTGGTGTCCAGTGAGCGGATTCAGGTAGATCCGAAGAAGATAGAGGCAGTTCAGAGTTGGCTCAGGCCATCTTCAACTACTGAAATTCGAAGTTTTCTTGGCTTGGCTGGGTATTATTGTTGCTTTGTGAAGGGCTTCTCGTCTATTGCCTTGCCCTTGACCAAATTGACCTAGAAAGGTGCCCCATTGAGGTGGTCAGATGAATGAGAAGAGAGCTTTCAGAAGCTCAAGACTGCCTTGACCACAGCTTCAGCTCTAGTTTTGCCTTCAGCCTCAGGCTCTTATACAGTGTATTGTAATGGTTCTCGGATCGGTATTAGATGTGTCTTAATGCAGGAGGGTAGAGTGATTACTTATGCTTCACGCTAGTTGAAGCCACATGAAAAGAACTACCGTGTTCATGATTTAGAATTAGCAGCCATCGTTCATGCATTGAAGATTTGGAGGCACTATATCTATGGTGTATCTTGTGAGGTATTATAGATCATCAGAGTCTCCATCACTTGTTCAAACAAAAGGATCTAAATTTGAGGCAGCGGAAATGGTTGGAGTTGCTAAACGACTATGATATTACCATCCTGTGTCATCTCGGAAAGGCCAATGTGGTGGCCGATGCCTTGAGTAGAAAGGTAGTGAGTATGGGTAGCCTTGTATCCATTCCTGTTGATGAGAGACCTCTTGCAGTTTATGTTCAGGCCTTGGCCAACCAGTTCCTGAGATTAGATGTTTCGGAGCCCAATTGGGTTCTAGCTTGTATGGTTTCTCGGTCTTCTTTATATGACCACATCAGAGAGCGCGAGTATGATGATCCCCATTAGCTTGTCCTGAAGGACACAATTCAGCACGGCGATACCAAAGATGTTACTATTTGATATGATAGGATGTTGAGGATGAACGGTCGAATTTGTGTACCAAATGTAGATGGACTGTGAGAGTTGATTCTTGAGGAGGCCCACAGTTTGCGGTATTCCATTCATCCGGGTGACGCAAAAATGTATCAGGACTTGAGACAACATTATTGGTGGAGAAGGATGAAGAAATATATAGTGGGGTTTGTAGCTTAGTGTTTAAATTACCAGCAGGGGAAGTACGAGCATCAGAGACCGGGCGGATTGCTTTAGCGACTTGATATTCCGGAGTGGAAGTGGGAGCATATTACCATGGACTTCGTAGTTGGACTCTGACGGACTTTGAGGAAGTTTGATGATGTTTGGGTGATTGTGGATCGGTTAACCAAGTCCACGTATTTTATTCCAGTCGGTACTACTTATTCTTCGGAGCGGTTGGTTGAGATCTATATTCGCGAGATTGTTCGCCTTCACGATGTGCCGGTGTCCATCATTTCAGAAGGGTGGCACGCAGTTTACATCACAGTTTTGGAGACTAGTGCAGCGAGAATTAGGCACGCAGGTTCAGTTGAGTACAACATTTCACCCTCAGACGGACGGACATTCCGAGCGCACTATTAAGATATTGGAAGATATGCTACGTGCTTGTGTTATGGATTTCGGGGGTTCTGGGGATCAGGTTCTACCGCTTGCAGAGTTTGCCTATAACGACAGCTACCAATTTAGCATTCAGGTGGCCCCGTATGAGGCTTTGTATGGGAGACAATGTCAGTCTCCAGTGGGCTAGTTTGAGCCGAGTGAGGCTAGGATATTGGGTACTAATTTAGTTCGGGATGCTTTGGAAAAGATTAAATTGATTCAGGATTGACTTCGCACGGCGCAATCTAGACGGAAGAGTTATGCCGACTGGAAGGTTCGCGATATGGCTTACATGGTAGGAGAGAAGGTACTACTCCGAGTTTTGCCTATGAAGGGTGTTTTGAGGTTCAGGGAAGAAGGGCAAGTTGAGTCCTAGGTATATTGGGCCATTTGAAATACTTAAGAGGAATGGAGAAGTGGCTTATGAAAGTGCATTGCCGCCTAGTCTATCCGGTGTTCATCTAGTGTTTCATGTATCCATGCGCCAGAAGTATGTTCGAGATCCGTCTCATGTTTTGGATTTCAGTACAATTCAGTTGGATGGTGATTTGACTTATGATGTGGAGCCGGTGGACATTTTGGACTGGCAGGTTCGAAAGTTGAGATCAAAGAACATATATTTAGTGAAAGTGAAGTGGAGAGGCTAGCCAGTCGGAGAAGCTACCGGGGAGACGGAGCGAGAGATGCGGAGCAAATATCCGCACCTATTTGAGACTCTATGATTCTAAACCCATTCGAGGACGAAAGTTTATTTAAGAGGGGGAGAATGTAATGACCCGACCGGTCGTTTTAAGTATTACAGCCCTGTTTCCCATTTACTGAATATTTTATGCCCAATTGTGAGTTTGTGATTCGTCGGGAAAGTTTCGGAATGAATTGGAACACTTAGTTCCAAGATTTAAAGCTTAAGTCGAAATAGTTGACCGGGTGTTGACTTATGTGTAAACTACCCCGGAATAGTGTTTTGATGATTCCAATAGCTCCGTATGGTAATTTGGGACTTAGGAGTGTGTCCGGATATTTATTTGGAAGTCCATAGTTGATTTTGGATTGAAAAGGCGAAAGTTGAAAATGGAAGGTTTGGAAGTTTGATCCGGAGTTGACTTTATTGATATAGGGGTCAGAATCTAGTTTTTGAAAATTTCGATAGGTCCCTTATGTCATTTATAACTTGTGTGCAAAATTTAAGGTCAAATGGACTTGATTTGATAGATTTCGGCATCGAATGTAAAAGTTGGAGTTTGTTGGTTTTCGTTAGGCTTGAATCGGATGCGATTCATGTTTGTAGCGTTGTTTAATGTAATTTGAGGCATTGACTAAGTTCGTATGATATTATGGGAGTTATTGGTATACTTCACTTTGCACTTCATCTGCAGATCCATGTACTTTCGGATATAGCGATTACTCGAATTGGAGATTTATCTGTTGGAGACTATCAAGGTAGCTGCTTAGCGTCTGCAGACCTTGATTCTCTTTCCTTTTAGTTATTTGTACTGTTCTATATTTTCAGGCAGTATTTTATCAGTCAGACTGTGTTGTCCTTTAGATGCTTATGTACTTAGTGATACCAGGTTTTGGGAGTATATTGTATAAAGACAATATATTGTATCAAAAATTTGTGGGATTTTGCTCCTAAATTTATTTATTGTGTTTTCAAACTTAAAGGAAATTTGTGGTTTATTGAGATTGTCGGCTTGCCTAGTGTTAAGATAGGTGTCATCACGACAAGTTAGATTTTGGGTCGTGACAATGAAGAGTAGTATTTTTAAAGAGGAATTTTCAGAAACCACTATTGTTTAGTGGTTATTAACTTCCTATAGCTATTATATACATATTTACTTCCTATAAATACTATTTAGTTATTATGATAGTGTATTCGCTGTATTCGTGTTATTGTATTCATGAATACAGTAGCAAAAAGCGCCTAAAATCAGGGCAGTCCAGCTGTACGCACATGCATTCACATGTATTCGCGCCTTGTATTCAACGAATACAATAACGGCAATCACCTTAAAAATAGGTATGTCCAGCTGTCTAATAACGAAAATAATATTAATTAGCGTGATGCACTCCTAATGTAACTCAACAAAATCAACTCGAACATGTCTCATTATCAAGCCAATTAATTAGAATGATTTTCACTTGTATATAATTGTTGTATTTAACTTTTGTCTTTAGTGTGTTTTAATTATTATTTTTTTACTGTTGCATTCATTAAATTCAATGTTTGTATTTATTGTATTCGCTATTTTATATTTAGTATATTCAAATGTATTTATATTAACAGTATTTTAGTTATTCCTAATACATGTTATTACTGCTGTACTCAGTATATTTCATTGGTTGTATTCACTGTATTTCTATTTGTATTCAGTGAATTTTACTGTATTTCACTGTATTTTAAAATTAAATGTATTAACTATTTATATTATGTTCTATTTTAATGTTTGTATTCAGTGTATTTTAATATTTATATCTTGTATTAATGCATACTGTATGTACAGTATGCATGAATACATGTATTCAGCTGTATTAAAAAAATACATAAGTACAGGCAAAAAAATATATTTATACAAAATATAATACATTGAGTGAATTTGTACGGAATACAATGTTTTTGTATCATTGTATGTGACTAAATAGCAAAGAAGAAAAGAAATTCGTCGAAGATGGCGTTTTCCGGCCAAGAAGAGAATAAAGTTCGTTGGATCCGTACAACAAATTTATGATAAGGGTTCATCATATTGCTCCTTTTCCATTCAAACTATTCACTCTTTTATGTTTTCTGGCTGCCTTTTACACTATTCTAATGTCTCGTCGGCCATCAATACTAGGGCGCGTGTCTTGAGTTGCTTGAAGGGAGAGAGATTCTTCTTTCTCGTCGGCCATTAATACTAGGGCGTGTATCTTGAGTTGCTCGAAGAAAGAGAGAAGGAAGAGAGACAGAAAGAAGAAAAATTATGAGAGAGAATCGTGTGTTAATTGAAAAAAAGAGAGAGAAAAATATAAATACTGTATTTAATACCTCAATGGTAGTATATATCATAAATACCTATTTTGCTATATAAAAGGTAGCTCTAGAAAATAATATTGTAAAATAATTTTGGTTTATAATAAATAGGGTGTATACCTTTGCTATAAGAGGTAAAAAAGGCGTGAGCAAGGGGCGTTTTACATATCAGGGAGCAAGGCAAAAGTTCTGAGGCGCTTTAATTTTTTATATTTTATAAATTAGTAAAACAAATATATAAATTAAAAAAATATTAAAATTATAAACAATTCAAAATATTATATACAATTAGTAAAGAAAAACATGTGTATATATTATAACCATGCTAACATGCATGGGAGGATCTATTAAGTCCCGAGGGAGTGGTACGCCACCGTAAACTTCGGCCGAACCTCTATATACATATAAATATATAAGAAATGGTTTAAATATGTAAATTGCCACCCAAAGTAAGAAACTATGCCATGCTGCCAGTGGCAAATGGCTAGATTTCCTTCTTGGTGGCGAGAGATCGACCCCATCAAATAAAATTTCTCTTTCTCTTTCCTTTCTAATTGTTCCTTTCCTCCTTTATCCATTTAACAACGAAAATAAGAGGAAAGAAAAACATTAATACTCTTCAAGTTTCTGGAAATCATTTTTCCCATCTCCTAATTTATTGGGCCTTTCGATACAATTAAATAAAAAGTCCTAAGGGCGACATATTTTAGGAGCCTAAATTACGTGATTAAATAAATTTTCCTACGGGTCAAGGGCTCCTTCTCCCTCCCCTTCTTCAAACTCCGATTCATATTTTTCATAGAGAAATCTCTGATCAAGGATAGAACAAGAGCCGTTTTGCATCATATCTAGGGGATTCCTCGGTTGAGGCCGAAGAAGCAATGTCACTCGATCATTATCAAACTGACTGCAATCGTTTTCTGTCCGTGAAGATCAAACCAGAACGCCTTCTACTTCTAATAGGTCATAAACTAGATCAGAACCATTGGCTAATTTCTTCAATTATTTCCTTCTATTCTGTCTCAAACTCAGATTTTGTTTTACATTTTGGATGGATCAACTAGCTGTCATTTTCCTTTAACAAGTTGTTTTAGACTAATATTGTTCTTTCATTTTCCTTTTAGCTTTTTTCTTTTTTTAAAATATTTTTTATACCAACTAACTCTGCACCTAAAAGAAAGGATAAATAAAAAAGAGAGGAAATATCATGGAGAATTCGGATTAATCTGAATGCCACTTTCTTAAAATGGACAAGTTATTTGGACAACACTATGTTAGATTTAAACTTCTTTTTCTTATATGTATGAACTTTTTCAAAGAGTATGAATTCACCTGACTCTTCACTTCTTAAGCTCAAAGAGGAGTGTGATCTCTTATGGCTAGCTATAATTGAAAATTTAAAAAGTTCTACATATAGATTGATCATTATACATATAGATTGATCATTAATGAATGCATTATAGAGTACTCTATAGAAAGAAAAAAATAATGTTAATAGTAATATTGTTGGAAGTTTGTAATTTGCACCAAGTTATTATTATTTTTATATATTTTTCGTTCGATCTATTTTTATATAATCGAAAAAGTAAATAATTTAAAGTCCAAAGTTGATCAAACCGAACAAATATTAATCTTTGAACCTTGTAAATCGCAAGATGTCTACATTCAAAAAAGTATGGCACCCGGAACCTTCAACTCCTGAATCCGTCTCTACTAACATGTGCATAAAACATACAAAAAAAATATTTTTTCTTGGATGAAAAATGTAATAATGCATCACAGCTATAACATGACTATGATAGAATATACTTAGATATAAAAATGATATTCTAGCTCCTAATAGTCCAAAGAAAAAAAATAACAATTACATAAAGTTATTGTTTAAAATTGTTAATCGTTGTATAATATAAATTTTCAAAATAGAATCATCAAAATAATATCTAAACTAGAATGATAACAAAAGAAATTCTGAAATCAAAAACTAACTTGAAATGAATAAATAAAAAATAAAAAATAAAAATTGAAGAAATAAAACATAAAGAAGAAAAATACAAGTGTAAAAGCATAGTAAGAAATATATGACAAAACTCTTTGCAAATAAAGGTCTGAAGTATATTCGTTACCTATTAGTAAATTATGAAATTAGGATAAACAATTAGAAATAAATTTGATTTTTGAGATTTTTAGTTTAAAAGTTTACTAGAGTTAATTTTTTGGACATTTAAATTTTTTTAAAAAGATTTACTAAGTAATTTTAGCTCAAATTTGGAAAAGTTCTCGGGGCTTACGTCCTAAATGAATTTTTTTTAAAAAGATTTATTAAGTAATTTTAACTTAAATTTAAAAAAGTTTTCAGTGCTTACGCTCCAGGTATTTTCGCTCCGCCCACAGGGCTCACACAGAAAACACTTTTTAAAAACACTAATAAAGAGTTTATTAAGAAAATAGAAAGATCGTGTCAAACAGTCCTCCCTCCTTTTTTTTTTTTTAATTTTTTTTTTTTTGTTTAAGGTAAATAAACAAATAAATAGCAATTTTAAAGTTGTCTTTTGGGTTTATTTTGCCTTAGAACCTTGAAATTGGGAGTATATTTTTCTTATGCGAGTAAAAGCATTATTTAAGTGTATGAATATGTGGATTTCGGAAACAGCTAATCCTGAATATAGATTACCATAGGTGACAGTAACATGGACCGATCAGTCTTTGCCACAATAATATTATTTAAATTTAATTTCACTTATTTATTGTTTCCTCTAATTAACCAACCAACTTACTTGTTTACAACTAATATCGCATATATGGTGTAAAAGTATATTTTTTGTATACATATATATTTTTGTGTATTATATATAAAAAATATATAATTTTATATATTTTTATGGCTACCGAATACAAATAGTTTCGGGTCTAGCTAAAAGCGATCTTTGTAGTCAGTTCGAAGTCTCGAACATAGGTATCGTAACTGCAATGCTACAAAAATATAGAAATATGATACTCTTGGGGTAGTTTTTAACTTTTTACCTCCATTTGACTCACTTCAAGGTTAAAAGTTAAAAGCGTTGTCTATGAGGCAAATGAGGGCGAACACTTATTAAATTTAAAATTTTAACCATGGGACAAAGATTCAAGACCGTCCACTTTAAGGGCTATTTGTGCACTTCATCCGCAATGCTAGCTGGGTTGAGGCAAACTGACAAATTTAGGATGAAAGCCACAAATATTTCAGTGGGCTTAAACATCAAACCTAGAAGGCCCAAATCGAAATCACAGGGCACATAAAAAATCGTCTATTAATACCTTTTGTTTTATTTTTTTAATATAACTACTTCTACCGTCATACTTTTGGATAAAATTTACTTTCTACCCGTTAAATTCTTTATCTGAATTTAAAAAATACACATGCCTAGCCTTGATTGGATAAAAAAAACTTATTTCTAATTAAAACCCACCTGACCCATTAATAACACATCCATTTCGAAAAGAAAAAGAAAAAGAAACATAAAGGGGCAAATATGTCCCTTTCCCGTTTTATCTATAGACTTAGGGGTCGTTTGGTACGAACACAAGTAATGCAAGGATTAGTAATGCAGGTATTAGTAATGCAGGAATTGTAGTGCTGAATTATTTTTTATCAAGTGTTTGGTTCATTGTATTAAAAATTAGCTTGTGTTTGGTTTAAAACTGTACAAAATCTTCTTTACAGTTATACCCTTGAATATTAAAAATTAAAAGGGTTTGAGGGGCGGTTTAGTAATTTTAAGGTCTTATCCAGGTATAGTTAAACCCGGTATAAGTAATCCCTTGGTTTCTTTGGTATTAGCTAAACCCTCATATGAGGTATAGGTAATCCATGTATTAGGTATGCATAAATTGAATTGAGCAACCAAACGTTATATCAGACGAATTAAATTTTTATATAGAGATTATTTTACTTAGTACAACCTACCAAACGATCCCGATTTTTGAATCTTTACGTCTTAAAACGTTTATGTGTCTAGATCAAAGTATGTTGTATAGTAGTTAAATATCAATGATATGTTGTATAGTAGTTAAATATCAATGATTGTCTCCTTGTTAATTAAACAAAAAAAATGAAAATTCTTTTTTTCATTTCTATTTGCTTAATTCTTTAAATGTGCCACGCAAATAATTGAGTTTCACTGACCTTGAATAGAAAGGAGGTGCACATCTTTTTCGCATCCACCCAATAATACCCATTTTTGCAGCCAAGCAAATAAAGACAATATAGAATGATGTTCGTTAACTCCATTTTCACTTGTTTGCTTTCTTTTCAATTCATTTTAATTATGTTTGTCTGGAAAAATTTTCAATTAGTGAATTATCACTCTCACCATTTTTGCCTTAACTTAAAATTGAAGGACATTAATCATCACGTTGCCAACATTTTGCCCACTATGTGAACACCATTTTTGTAGATATAAATCCTAATATAAATGTCTTGAATGGTTCCTATCAATATCATTACTCGTACTGAAACTTACAAAGTCAGTTTTTCGAAGATCGAAGAAATTCCCCGGCTTTGATAAAAATTTTAATTTATTTTTGTCCTTGTAATTGACACAGACCCCAGTTCTCTAATAAAATGAGGATACTACATTGGGAATAACCGGGATAGCTCAGTTGGTAGAGCAGAGGACTGAAAATCCTCGTGTCACCAGTTCAAATCTGATTCCTGGCACATGATTAATTTATTTGGGTCTCTCTTCCCTGAAAAATGAAGCAAGTTTAAAGGGTTGCTTATGCATTTAGCCTACTCTTACCCTTTAATTACTTTCCTTAGTTCATACCCCACCCCTCCAAAAATTAATAAAGACCAAAATGCTCTCTCCTTTTGCGCTAGATCGAGTTTGTTCATTCTCATTCATAGTAGGGGATTTTGCTGACAGAATGCTATACATTATCTAATCTTTGTCAAATTTTAATTGTTTTCTGCTTACGTCGCTACAAAAGCCTTCAAACCAATTAAGGGTGAAGCGGACTAGCGACGGGCTGGCAACCAATAAAGAAGAAGAGTGCGATTAAGAGTGTATGTATTGATAAATAAATAGGATAATAATCATTCTCGTGTTAAGAATTAGTTTGTCTGATTATAAGTCACTATTAAGACAATATGAATGAGTTGTGGCAGTAGTCAAACTAGGTAGGCCTAGCAAATTTCTGGGGATTTGTCTTTGTTCTCATTCAATTGTTTTTCGTGCATGGCTTTAGTTTATTTAAACTTTGGAGTAGCAGTCTTAAATAATTTAGGTAATAACAAATCAATCTTTCAAACTGTCTTCCACCAAATAAAGACATTTATTAAATGTATAACCATGCCTTAAAACACGTGGGCCATAGCTAGTAGCTTCGATTGAAAAGCTTGTTAATTAAAGTAAGTTTTCTGTTGAGTTGTCCCACGTCGGTGAGATTTGAAATTTTTGGTCTTCTTATATGGTCTTGAGCAATTCTTATCTCATAAGCTAGCTTTTGGGGTTGAGTTGGCCCAAGGTCCATTTATCATCGTATCAGAGTTAGACCCCCATTTATATTGTCAACGCTCCAGAGTGCAGGCCTGAACGTGAGGTGGTGAATTAAGCCCAAGGTCTATTTATCACTTTTAATTTAATTCAGTGTTTGTGTTGTGAACTCAAAATGGCAACTTGAATACTCTCACTGTGGCGTGCTACATTTTACTATGAGAATGTAGTCATTAAGACAAGAAACAATTTAATTATATATATTCACATGTGAAGAGTAGGAAATTAAAAGTCCCAAATGAAGAAGATTCATGATCAGTGGCGGATCTATGTATTAATTTAAAGTGCTTTAGTATCTATTGACCTCAAGGAATTAAAAAAATTAATGGGTGTTGTGGTATTGAGCTTGAAGTAAAGTTATATTTGAATATAGATGCGCAAGTTCGATTCCTATTTGACTTGTGACTAGAAGTCTTTTTTGATAATGATAATATTAACTATCATTTTCTTATTAATTTTTTTCTCTGTTGCGTTCGTATAGTTGTACACTTATACTATGTGGTTGGTAGTAACTTTATGTTAAAAGAAGTGAGCACCTACGATCTTAAAATTCTGAATCCACCACTGTCATGCCACATAATTAAAAAGTCTCTGAAAACTGAAAAGCATCTCTGCGAATATTTCATTATTGTAGCAAGTTTATCTCTTAAAATGAAAAAAATTACTACTGTAATAAATACGTGGACGTAGCAATCGTAGTAATTAACCTATTTAAACAACTTAAAAGATTGATCAGGGTTAAATATATACCATGTAATATCTAAAGAAACCAGAGGTGAATTAAAAATTTAAATTTAATGCATCCAATTTGATCGAGCACATTACACTTACGAAATTATAATAATTTATTGTTAATTGAGATTCAAAAGATTGACTTTGAACTCTCATCGGTGTAGCAATAAATATGCATGGGTGTTAGCAAGGTTTCTTCTTAATATAATTGAAAACTAGCGAACATGTTCATGTTTTTTTTTTTTAATCCCTCTCAAATTAGGAAGATCTATAGTGTTTTCACACTTCCCCTCCAGCGTGACTCGAATCAAGACCTAACGATCGTGGGTGGAAATGCTTTTACCAACTGAACAAGCCTCACTTGTCAACATGTCCATGTTAATAGCCAAGAATCAGTAATGAATAACATGGAATAATTTTGTGGGGTGAGGTAGCAGATGGAAACGTACATTTATCATCATGTGAGCAGTGTGTCTCATTTATATGTGAAAAATGATTAGCAGATAAGATAGGCACAACAATGCAGAAATCTGTACTTTCTAAATTAGGGCCACCACCATGTGATTTTGATGAGTGATGACAATGATTGCCCATACAATGCATGTGAATTTAATTGGGTGATGATATAGTGTTCGTTACAAGTATTTTAATTAATATTTCGAGTTCTAATCCTGAATATAAAAAAAAAAATTAATAAAAAAATATTTCTTACTTTAATGGATCTTATACGACGTGAATCTAAATTAATCAGATTTCAAATCAGGTGCCTAACATCGGATGAAAAACAAAATATTGTATGTTTAGATGAGAAAACTAACCAACTCACTAAATTTTGGGCAAAGAACCACACAAAAGTCCAGTACATATTGTAGCCCTTACAATCATCACAATGTATATTGAAAAAACGGTATAAATAATAAAGTAAAAATTATGCATGACTAACATTGATAAGGTTACACTTTGGTAGAAACTCCTAATATACAATTGAGTCTTAACTATAAATTTTAGTGCAAGTTTACATATCCAATTTAACCAAAACTTCCTTAATTACTTTCATTGAACAACGATTATCACTGTCAATCATACACTAACTTATAAAAACTTCAAACTAAAGTAATGAGCATGCTGTTGGTAAATGCTTACTAGAAATTTATCTATACTATATCTTGTATGGGTCGAAATATGTCTTTAGAATATTTGAGCCAAGAAAGTATTGAAGGAAGAGTTCACAAGTCATCATTTGTCTAAATGTCGAGGTATCAACAAGGGTCGAGGTCGAGGTCGAGGACCGTCCATTGAGCTGTAACGGCTAGTTTTCAAGATAGAACATTAAAGAGGATATTCTAGTGGATATTCTCTGCACTTGTACTATTAGGATTTTTTAGGAATATGTCCCATATAAATAGGAAAAGAGACAATAATAGGAGACATGTGATATCCATTTGTAAGGAACACACTTTGACTTAAAGATTCGGCTCTCACTTGCAAAGCTACAAACATCACCTTTTCACTGAGATTCTTGTCATACTTTTCTATCAAATCCGAAAATAACTCGAATATTTAATTATCATTCATCATTGTCAGAAGCAACATCCACCTATTCCTTCCTTTCTTGGGTGACCCATTGGCTCTATTTACTTAAATGTCATCTATTTTATTGTTCTTTGTCATTAAATGCTATTTTATAATATCTGGTTTCTAGAGTATTAATTGCATGTTATCGCCATTATTCGACCAGATCTACGTACTATCTGTTGCTTCTTTAAAAATTCTGTCTAAGGATATTGTGGTTAGCTAAGATTAACCCTTATTTCTATAAATTTAATTATTTAAGCCATGATCTATATTTTTTTTCAAATAATTTGGCGCCTCTGTGGGGATTTCTTAGTTAAATTTATAATTTTCTCTAGATCTACAACTAACACAAGTCACTAACGTCAAAAAAAATCTCAAGATCTCCTTCTTTGTGTATACAAAACCTTACATGGCAGGTAACCAAGAAGAAAGGACGAGAATAACAAGTGACTTCCCAACCAACCTCATGAATATCATCAACGAAAGTTGTGAAACAGTAGGTAAGGATACGACGCCCAGTGCGTCCCCTAGGCACGAACGATCACCGTCCCCGGACTGCAGCATAACAAAACCCAATGGTAAAGGGCCCTCCACGTCTGCTGAGGAAGGGACACCCCCAGCTATGACAAAACTCCTCGAAACATGGCTAACCGACATGTTAACAAGCATCCTCAACAAACCTGATACAAGCACGACTGCAGAAACCGCAAGGACTTGCACGATGCATCAAATAGACGAGTAGTGCAACCAACTCCTCCCTCCAACGACAGTTATAACTTACCATGTTACTGATAGTGCAGGTGAAAACACCCTCCGTGCCATTATAAAAAGAATGGAAGAAATGGAGAATGAAAACAAGGTACTACGAAACCAGATAAAAGAACACCAAGAACGAGTTGATAAGATACCGGGCGCTCCTAAGCTGCTACCAAAAAGGGACACCGATAGGTTCAAAATGTAGTCGTACAGTGATGATGCAGCCCCGCACACCATACCAAAGACCTTCAAAATGCCGCGCTACCTCAGTAAGATCATGTGACTCATTACGTCATCGTTGTGAAAGGCAACGACCTCGCCAAGAAACTTTCGAAGAATGGCCGATAAGTTCGTAATCGCCCATGTCGGAGCCAAGAAGGTCGATGCAAGAGTAAACGACATATTTGCTATCAGGAAATCCTTAGGTGAGGGACTAAGGGACTTCCTTTCCCGCTTTAACCGAATAAGGATGACTCTGCTAAACGTATCCGAAAGGATGGCGGTCGCAGCCTTTTAGAACGGGCTGAGCAGAGATGGTTCAAGAGAAGCTAGAAAACTGTTGAGCCGATTGATGAAGTATCCTCCAACCACTTGAGATGAAATCCACAATGCTTATTGTGCCGAGGTCTGAGCAGATGAGGAGGACCTTAACAGCCGACTCACGACTAACCTCGGTACTAGCTGAATCCAGAAAAGATCGAAGAGACAGTACCAGAAGAGATCATCCAATTCCACGACCTAACAGGGAACGACATCAACCATATATTAAGACGGTCGTTGCACCCTCTATCTGTTACGAAGAAGGCCCTCCCAGGCCAAGGACGGGAACACATCGGAATGAAAGGGGTATGCCTCCCTTATTATCTACTCATAAATTTTGTGTGTCACCTACAGAGATTGTCTACACTCTGGAGAAACTCGGACAGAAAAATAAAGTAGCTGCCAAAGATGAGATCGGACCCAAACACCAGGAAGTCCGAGGCTCTCTGCGAGTTCCACCAGGAACGCGGGCACAAAACTGAAGATTGCATCGCCCTCAGACAAGAAGTCGTAAACATGTTATGGCAAGGGAACCTCAAAGAACTGTTAAGCAATAAGGGGAGGACCAACTTCGCTAGAGGACATGAACATCATGGCCTGCCAAAGCCACCATCGCCAGCTCGTACCATTAACATGAACATCGACGGTGGCGACAATGCCTTTCTCAATGGCATGAAGTTCACCACCACTCACAAACTCAAGCGGTCGATCACCCCCGAACGATATGACAGACTCGAAGAGAGTATCATCTTCGATGAGTCAGATACCGATGGTTTGACTTTTCCTCATAATGATGCCCTTTACTTTACGCATTTCAGATACCAATGTAAAATGCATCATGGTGGACGATGGAAGCGGTGCGTGGATTATCCATCCCCGAGTCCTTACCCAAATGAGGCTAGAGGATAAGACAGTGCCGCGTTGCATCACACTAACCAGTTTTAACAATGTAGTTCAGTGAGCATCTGAGGAAATTAAACTTTCCGTTTTGGTCGCCGGCGTAACTTTAGAGACAACATTCCACATCATGGACCAGGCCACCACATACAATACCATAGCGGGTCGACCATGGATACATCCCATGAGAGCCGGCCCCTCCAGCTTATACCAAATAATTAAATTACCAAATCCATGGGGAACATTTAGTATACGCGGAGAACAGCGCATATCCCGGGAATACCATCGCATTGCCTTAGACAGCACGGCCATCCAACAAAGAAAGGACAAAGAAAAAGAGGCATAGCAATCAGCAGGGTTGAGGTGGGAGCACGATGAGTCCAGGGACGACATGAAAGATCCGACAAGGTCGAAGCTGCAGGATCGACCATAGAAGACCTCGACCTCGTTTCATTGGACCCCAATAACCAGAGCAAGAAGGCCTATATCGGTTGTAAACTTCAGGAACCAGGTACATTCAGTTATTTCTTAACAGTTAACGCAAATTTATTTGCTTTCAACCATGTAGATATGTCGGGCATCCCAAAGGAAATCGCCATGCACAAATTAAACGTCGATCCATTAGACCCCCCCAGTGAGACAGGTCAGGCTTAAATTCAACTCCACAATCAACAATGCAGTGCACAAGGAGGTGGAAAAACTGTTAGAGAACTGCTCCATCAGGGAGTCTAAGTGCCCCCAAGTGGATCGCCAACATAATAATGATCAAAAAGGAAAAGGGAAAATGGCGGATGTGCGTAGACTTCACGGATCTGAACAAAGCATGTCCGAAGGATTCGTTCCTATTACCTCATATCGGTCAACTCATCGACGCAACTGCCGGACACGAATTATTAAGTTTCTTTGATGCTTACTCGGGTTATAACCAGATCTTGATTGAAGAAGAAGATCATTAAAAGACCACGTTCATCACCCACCAAGGAACGTATTGCTATAGGGTCATGCCATTTGGGCTAAAGAACGTGGGGGCTACGTATCAAAGATTGGTAACGAGGATGTTCAAATACCAGCTCAGCAAAACCATGGAGGTATACATAAACGATATGCTGGTCAAATCCAAAAGGGTGGAAGATCACATCGATCATTTGAAAGAAACTTCCGACATACCCAGACGATACGGAATGAAGCTGAACCTGGAGAAATGCATGTTTGGTGCAGCCTCAGAAAATTCTTGGGTTTCCTAGTGTCGCAGCGAGGGATCGAGGTCAACCCGGACCAAATCAGAGCTATCGAGGGTATACCGGAACTCTTGACAACCAAAACACAAGTCCAGAGGTTGACTAGTCGCATCGCTGCCCTATCAAGGTTTATATCGCCATCGTCGAATAGGTGCCATAAATTCTTTGGCGTACTCAAGAAAGACAGTGGCGTCTAGGCTCTACAAGTGTCACCGTCTCCCTTGCTTTAGAAACTCGAACCTAGGAAACAGCTCCTCGTCTATCTTTCCGTATCCAATGTAGCAGTAAGCGTAGTCTTGATCCGCGAAAATAAAGGTATGCAATCTCCCATCTGTTACATTAGAAAACTCTTGTCGACGCCGAAACGAGGTACCCACACCTTGAAAAATTGGATCTGGCCTTGGTTGTAGCTTCACGAAAGCTTAGACCATATTTCCAATATCACCTAATCTCGATCGTCACAACCTTCCCCCTTAGGAGCATTTTGCATAAACCCGAGCTATCGAAAAGGCTGGACAAATGGGCCATCGAGTTAAGTGAGCACGATATCACATACCAACCGCGAACGGCGATAAAGTCACAAGTGATCGCCGACTTCGTCGCTGACTTCAGCGCAAAAATAATGTCTGAAGTCGAAAGGGAAGATGTCCAAAATTTTCTCCAAACACTAGATCTCTGGGTCCTATTCACTGATGGCGCATCCAATGCGTCAGGGTCCGGACTGGGACTCATACTCGAGGTCACAATAGGTGAAGTAATTCGGCAGTCCATAAGGTGCCCAGATATGATTAACGATGAGGTTGAGTAATGAGGCCGTAATTGCAGGTTTAAGCCTAGCACTCAAATATGGAGCGAACTGTTGAAACTGCACTGTGACTCCGAGCTCGTACTCAACCAAGTCACAGGGACTTTCCAAATCAAGGAACAAAGGTTGCAAAAATACCAGACCAAAATCTGCAAACTACTACCTAAGTTCGACGAATGTCAGCTCGATCAAATCCCACAACCACATAATGTCAAGGCAGATGGCCTCGCCAAACTAGCTGCAGCTACCAAAAGCATCACAACTGGAGACAAAAACATGGTCCATCTCCTCAACTCATCACTAGACCAAGTCGAGGTAAGAACCATAAACTTAACTTGGGACTGGCACAATCGTATTGTCGCACACTTGCAGGACAGCTCACTCTCTGGCGACAAAAAATATGTCAAGAAACTAAGAATGCAAGCGGCTAAGTAGAATATCATCCCCAACGATCTGTATAAGAGGACCTACAGCGGCCCTCTGGCGAAGTGCTTGGGCATGGACCAAACTCAGTGCATCCTTGAAGAAGCCCATGAAGGCTATTGCAGGGCTCACTGCGGCAACCGGGCACTGGTCGGATGCCTCATACAGAAAGAGATGCGAGTAGTGCCAAAAGTACGCCCCAATAAATCGCCAAGCAGGAGAACATCTTCACTTGGTCACATCCCATTGGCCTTTCATCAAATGGGGAATGACATCGTGGGCCCCCTCCCAGTAGGGCAAGGTAATGTACGATTCCTTTTGGTTTTAACTAACTATTTCTCTAAGTGGGTGGAAGCAGGAGCATTCGCCCAAATATGGGATAGGAGGTAATTACCTTTATATGGAGAAACATCATCTACCGGTTCGGCCTTCCCAAAGAAATTAGCTGTGACAACGGACCCCAGTTCACAGTAAAGAAAACCGCCGAATTCTTCGAGAAATGGCATATCAAGAGGATACTCTTGACCCCATATCACCCGGTGAGTAAAGGGCAAGCAGAGTCCTCCGACAAGTCAATACTAAACATCATGAAGAAGAAGCTAGAAGACGCCAAGGGACTGTGGCCGGAAATACTACCAGAAGTATTATAGGCCTACTGAACAACTCCAAAAACGAGCACATAAGAGACGCCCTACTCTTTGGTCTATAGGACTGAGGCAGTAATAACGATCGAGGTCCTAGAACCCAGCCTAAGATACTCCTATGAAAGTCGCATACGCAACGAAGAAAGCAGAAGCCAAGATCTTGACGAGATAGACGAACAGAGAGACATGACCTACATAAGAAAGGCCGTCCAAACACAACAAGCAGAACACTATTACAACAAGAAAGTAAAGGTCCGGCCGCTTAAAGTTAGGGACTACGTACTGAAAACCAAAACTCTAGCGAGCAAAGACCCCCGAGAAAGAAAGCTGGGAAAAAACTGGGACGGTCCGTAGAAAATCACAGCAAAAGCAAATATAGGTTCGTTCCAACTAGAGACAATGGAAAGAAAGCTACTACCAAACAACTGAAATATCAGCTACCTCAAATACTTCAAATTCTGAGAGAAAAAGCGTTCCCCAAGTCGTACTCTTTTTTCCCTCACTTGAGTTCTTCCCATTTGGGTTTTCTCAAGGAGGTTTTTAACGTGGCGACAGAGGGAACGCTTCGAGTCAAAGCATGCGAAGTCAACCAATGAAGGGATTAGATAGACTGGGACTGAGACTGGAATGCCAGCCAACACCCAAAAATCTATAAATTTCTCCAAGTATGTAACCAAAGCAACACTGTCAAAGCAATAAGAATTTTATGCTTATCAACACACCTCTTCCGTGTTAAGGTTACGTGCGACCTCGCTCGAACAAATACCTATCGGCCCTTGGCCGCAATACTAATGAAAGGTTACGTTCGACCCCATTCGAACAAACACCTATCAGCCCTCGGCCGCAGTCTGATGAAAGGTTATGTTCGATCCCGCTCGAACAAAAATCTACGGCCCTCGACCACAGTACTAATGAAAGGTAACATTCAACCCCACTCAAACAAACACCTATCAGCCCTCGGCCGCAATATTAATGAAAGGTATCGCTCGAACAAACACCTATCAGCCCACGACCGCAATCTAATTAAAGGTTATGTTCGAACCCGATCGAACAAACACCTATCGGCCCTCGACCGCAATCTAAGAAAAGGTTACGTTCGACCCCGTTCGAGCAAACACCTATCAGCCCTCGACCACGCTTTAATAAGGTTATGTTCGACCCTGCTCGAACAAACACCTACCAGCCCTAGACCGCGATTTGACGAAAGGTCACGATCGATTATGATCAAACAAACACCTATCGTCCCTCAGCCACATCTCAACATAAAAAATAGAAAAACAACGCATAATCGGCTCCAAGGCCACGACCAGATAATAGAAAACACCAATGAAGGAAAGAGCGAAACATGCAAACAATAGAAGCAAAAAATATACAAGTATAGAAAGTGAACCATAGGAAGGGAAAAAGATTCAAAGAACAACTTTGATATTTCATGCTTAAGCATTTTACAAAGGCCCATGAAGACACCGGCAAAAATACAAAAAAAATTACAAGGAAAAAATAAAACTATTGACCTCATACAAATCTCGGAAGACATCCAATTGAGCCTCGGCGTGAATCCATTCCTCATATAAATCCTGAGGAACATTGGGAAAATCTTAAGTACGGGAAGAAGATAGTTGTGCAAGCAGTTGGACTTCTCAGCTTCCAAAGCGGCCAACCGATCATGAAGGATAGAGTTATCCTTCTCCAGCTCTCCTCTCCTCTCCTCTAGTCGATCTTCTTTAGCTTTTGCCGTGGATTGGTCATTCTCACGCTCAGCCTGGAGTGCCCTATTCACCAACTCAAGCATCTCCGACTTCCTCCGAGCATCCAAATGGGAGGATTCCGCCTTCTCAACCTCACTCTGCTTCTCGGCGACTTCACCATTAAGGGCCTCCAGCTGAAGCCGACATTCTTCCAACTGCCCGCGCAACTCGACTACTTGTGCTTGAAGGTCACTGCATTGGGCCTTCATGCCCCTACTGACCTCAAGATCCTCTTCCCTACTCCTCAACGTCTACTCAAGGATGCTACACTTCTCGATGGCTTTCACCACCTCATCGTCCTTCTCCTTCAACTCATCACGAAGGGCCTACATATTGTCGCCTTCACAAAATCGCCAGTGAAACTCTCGATACTTGCCGCGATACTCGAAGTACTTGTTTTTCAACCTCACAAATATTTCTCTATGCCTCTCCTCCCTCCGAGCTCTCTCAATCTCCAAAATCACCGTCTGCAATCACAAAAAAAAAAAAAAAAAAAAATCAAAAACGAAAAACGCCCCAAAAAACAAAGACAAAAAAAAATGGAGAAAGTCAAAACACCAAACTCTCCCTCTGAGAGCAAGACCGGCGATGCTCCTCAACAAAGTGCCGTCATCTAACTCTTTGAGGGTCTTACCCTCTATCTCGGAACAAAGAAGGCCGAGGGCAGGGACTACGTCCTTGGTGTTATTCAATAAGTCACGATCTATAGAGATCGCAATGGTCCTCGTAGACCCCTCCAAACTTATCTCAAGTTGGGTAAACCCTCCCTCCATCATCTTCTGGTCATCCGCATCAATATCAAAACTTGACTCATCACCCTCCTCAACGACGCCTTTGCCTCTCTCGTTGGCTGTCAAGGAAGTATTAGCAGCTGGTCGGGAAGTCGACACCTCCTCTTACTTTAAAGTATCAAGCACGTCAGCGGTCGGTCCTTCTGCCTCCATCACTATAGAAAGAAAGAGCCTACCCACGTCGGCTTCCGTTAACCCAAAGTATCGGACTCCTACTCGATATTATCTTCGATGAGAATGGTAGACGTCTTGCACAATAAAAAATTACCCTCAATTAAGTCAACGGCCCGGGCGACCCTGCCGCCAACATCTACAGACCTCCTCTTATGAGGCACCAAATTCAAATCACCATGCAAAGGCTCCTCGTCCTCATCGATAAGACGGAACAACTGAGGAGTCGAGGTTTCCGCGATCAAAGTCTCCGCGGCCAAATAAGAGACAGATTCAAAAGCAGCCGCCATCGAAGAAAGGACCGGGGCACAAATAGAAGCAGCCACAGTCTAAGAAGGGGCAGGAGTTGAGGACGTAGAGGCTTTCCTCTTTCGGAAGGCAGGTGCGGGAGCTTTCAACCTCCTTGAAGATCCCTTAGCCGAGCTAGGAAAAACACAAGGAAAGAGGAAGGTCAGCAAAAGTAAACCAATAGAACAAAGAACTAAGACATCGGTAATAAAGGAAACTTACCGGTTGAGGGGAGAGTAGGCCCAAACTTCTTGAAGAAACTGGATCACTCACGGATCCCTACGATGTCAAGGAGGAGCCGACCAACCCAGTCAGAAATGTCTTCGACCAAAGGAGGAGGCAAGGTCTTGGCTGCATGAGAAAAAGACAAGAGGTCAAAGCCCACGAGAAAAAACAGATACCTACATACGAGGAAATTAGATACTTACGAGTACAAATCCAAGCCACAGAAAAATCGTTGACGTTGGCCACCACGTCCTCGGTTCCGTCGAAGAAGAAGTTGAACCAAAATTGACGGTTAGCTTTGTCATCCATCTTCACCACCAAGCACTTGCCTCTTCGTTGGCGAAAGTTCAACATCGTCCCCTCATAAAAGCTGGGGGCAAATAGATGTATTAAATGCCGAGGATTTAGTTCGACCTCGGCTAGCTCGGCAAAATTGGTGAGCATCCGTATAAGCTTATAAACGTATGGCGTAAGCTGAGCTGGGAAAACGTCTTAATAGCGGCAGAGGACGGGAGTGAGAGAGAGAGAGAGAGTCTGTAGCCGACTTGGAAGGGATAGGCGTAGAAGGTGCAGTACCTAGGACGATGAACTTACACCGTATCACAACTAGCCGAGATTAATTCGACGTGACCGGGAAGGCCAAACTTAGCCTTAAGCTCTCCAATTCCTTCTCCGTCATTACTGATCGAAAGGCTCCAGGGTCAGCATCAGGTGATTTGGAGAAATTAGACTTAGCATCAGGGTTGCGAGGAATTATTTCCTCCACCAACGGGAAGCTTCCGTCCTCGACAACAGTGGGAACATTCTCCTCGTGGGGGGAGGAGGGGAGGGGGGAACACCATCGCCAAAGGGATTGCATCACTTCCCTCACTAGACTCAGAAGGCATGTTAGACATGTTTTGAAAAAAGAAAGAGAAGTATCGAGCAATGAAGAACTGAGAGCAATAAAAATCAATGGACCAGAGAGGAGAAGTTTAAAGCAAGGAAAGAGCAAGAAAGTGATATAGGGTTTCGAAACAACAGAAAACGTAAAACTTCAAAATCGCACCCAAATACCTCTATTTATAAGGATCTGGGCATCGAAACGAAGCGCCAGGATCAATCAGGGGTCACATGTGAAACGAAGCAACACATCAGGAATATGCGTCATAATGACGCCTGACGTCATGACATCATCCTAATTCGTGGACAGCACAACTCCAACGAATTGACGAAAATCGAAGCGTTTGAAATGAGCGGCCCGCGTAGGGCCACATTTTCAGTTCATCATAATCACCACGACCCGCACAACTCGCTCGTTTGTTTCGAACACAATGAATAAAATCTGTTCATTGAACCCGCCTGAAGCCGGTCTCAATAAGCGGAGGGACTAATTGTGTGGGTCAAAAAATGTCTTTTGAAATATTTGAGCCAAGAAAGTATTAAAGGAAGATTTCACAACTTGCCGTTTGTCTAAATGGCCCAAGAAGCAGCGGAGTCTGTGGTCGAAGATTCAACGAGAGTCATAGTCGAGGTATCAACAAGGGTCGAGGTCGAGGTCGAGGATCGTTGATAGAGCTGTAACGACTAGTTTTCAAGATAGGACATTAAAGAGAAAATTCTAGTGGATATTCTCTGCACTTGTACTATTAGAGTTTCTTAGGAATATGTCCCATATAAATAGGAAAAGAGACAATGATAGGTGACATGTGATATCCATTTGTAAAGAACACACTTTGACTTAAAGATTCAGCCCTCACTTGCTAAGATACAAACATCACCTTTTCCCTGAGATTCTTGTCCATACTTTTCCATAGAATAACTCGAATATTCAAGGATTTATCTATCATTCATCATTGACGGGAGGAACATCCACTTATTCCTTCCTTTCTTGGGTGACCCATTCGCTCTATTTATTTTAATGTCATCTATTGCTGTTCTTTATCATTAAATGCTATTTTATTACATCTGATTTCTATAGTATTTATTGCATGTTATCGCTATTATTCATCCAGATCTACGTAATATATGTTGCTTTTTTTAAAATTCCGTCTAGAAATATTATGGTTAGCTAAGATTAATACTTATTTCTATAAATTTAATTATTTGAACCAAGATTTATATTTTTTGATCAAACACAATAACTTTAACTATAAGAATGTTTGTTTAAATATTCTTTATCTATCTAATAAATGTCTCAATTAATACTTCACTAGTTGGAATAGTAAGGGTGATTTGAAGGGAAAAAGTAATAATAAATATTTTTTATTTTTCTAAACGTCTAATATTTACAAGTTTAGATTGTTAAAACGATTAATATTTGAGACAAAATGGAGTATAATATAATATACAGATTTTTGCATATAGTGCAGTAAAAAAAGAAGAAAAAGGAAGGGTAAAAGAAGGAGTTGGCAGAGAGTTGTACGTTGCTATCAAAGTAGGGAGCGTCATCGTAACTTAAACCCGGAAGCATTGGACCACACAATATGGCCCATGGTTTCAGGGACACAAGAAAGGCCCACGATTGCAGTTGGTAGGCCCAATGTCCCTTGATATTTGGGATTTTTGATTCCATCCTCAATCCCTATGATTTAAATTAAATGTTAATAATACGGCTAACCTTGATTATATTAACTCTCTATTATTGAAGCTCCAAGAATTCCTTCTAGAACTCGAATTTCATAAGGGTAGCATGGTGCACAAAGTATTTTGCATTTAAATGCAGGGTTTTAGGAATGGCCGTATATTTAGGGTGTGATGTAGACAAATTATCCTAACGCAAATATTAGTGACTGCTTTCACGTCTTGAACTCGTGACCTATATGTCACACGATTTGAGTGGCAGAGGTAATCCACATCGAAATGAATATAAGAGATCACTTTAGAATTTAGCGAGGCAAATATACGTCAACTTTTAATCAAATATTTTAAATTCAAACTTTACTAATTAAAAATTTCTTGAGAGAATGCTTTATCTCTTTAATCGGTATGTCCAATACAAACTACCCTCGTCTCAAATTATCTGTCGAGTTTCTTTTTCATACGATTCTTAAGAAATATTAATTTATAAAAAATTATTGATTATTTTATCTTTATTTATGTTTTAAGATATAATCTTTTTTTATTAAATAATTAGTCTACTTAAGTGTCATTTTCATATACAAAAATAATTACTACTAAGAATAAAATGAAAAAAAAATATAATAAATAATTTAAAATAATTATTTTTAATAATTATGATAAATAATTTGTGGTGGACGAAGTAATTAGTCAGATCAGTAAGTTTTGAATATGGAATGATCTAAAGAAAATATGAGAGGAAATGCGTGAGAAACTATATTAATGTTGCCCTACCCAATGGAAATGAGAATTCTTGTCCCAATGGGTACAAAATATTTTGTCTCAAAATCAGCAGATAAAAACAAAAATTACCCTTTCGAAGCGCATGCTAGTTTCCTATTAATAAAAGAAATTGATTAACAGTTAAATAAGCTAAATTAGCAATTCTATTAAGAAACTTCGTGTCACTTAAATTTTGTCTGATTCGAAAAATCCAGAAACTTTTTGTCTCACTTTTATATATACCCACCGTTTTCTGGTTTAGTCTTACAAAAACAAAATCGGAACTGCAGAAGAAAAGTTGGTTCCAGAAATTATTAATTCTAGAACTTCTTGTTAAAATACTCTCTCCGTTGCTATTTAGTACATATTTAATTGAGTATTAAATTTAAGAAAAGAGTGAAGATTTTTAAATTTGTGATATAAAATAAAGTATATATATATTTTGTGTGATTATAAATTATTGCATAAAAATAAATTATTTTTAAATATAAAAAAAAGTCATTTTTTTATACGGACAAAAAAGAAAATAGGTTCAAATAAATTGAAACTGATAAATGTACCTTGGGTCTAACTCAATCCCAAAAAGGTAGCTTATGAAATGAGGATTGACCAAGATCATATAAGGAGACCAAAGACCTCAAATCCCACCGATGTGAACACACCCCCTCACGCCCAGGCCTGCACTCTGGAGCGCATAAATGGGGCCCAACATCGGTAACAATAATTGGGATGGGCCCGGCTCTAATACCATGATAAATAAACCTTGGGCCTAACTCAACCCTAAAATCTAGCTTATGAGATGAGAATTGCCCCTCACGCTCAGACCTGCACTCTGGAGCGTGGACAACATAAATGGGGGTCAAACATCGGTAACAATAATTGGAATGAGCCCGCCTCTAATACCATAATAAATGGACCTTGGGCCTAACTCAACCCCAAAAGTTAGCTAGATTGCCCAAGACCATATAAGGAGACCAATGATTTCAAATTCTACTGATGTGGGACAACTCAACCAAAACAAACAAAGTATATAAAATTAAAAAATAAATAAACAAATCGATGAAAGTAGTGAGACAGGATCCGTTGACAGTGGCGCCAAAAACTGACGACGACGATGTCAGGAGGCGTCAAAGAAAACCGCCGTCGAGTCGCCGTCAGGTTACAGTTGCGTATTAATGAGGGTAGTCCGGTGACGTGACAATAAAGATATTAGTCAGTGAAACGGCGAGACGTTAGCTGACAGTTTTGCTCGAAAACGGCGTCTCTTTTTCATTGGGAATTGGAATCGCTATAAGTGTAGCTGCTGTGAAGTTGGGATTGACGGCGACGGGATAACGGCGTGTTACGTCTCATTCTGCTCCGTCCAGTCACGTTTCAACTTGTCAGGATTAAGCTTCTGTTGACTGTACACACTGTGCAGTACAGTAAAGTTGAGAGCGATAAAACCTTCCAAATAGCTCCGAAAAAAATACAGCAAGCGCACAAATTAAATTCATTAAAAAACCAAGGGAAAATGTTCAAATTTAATCGTATTTAATATCTTAATGTTTTCTTTATTAATGTTATACTTTTTCATTTGAGTTATTTATATTGCCGGTAATATTCTTTTTTTATTTATCTTTAACATTAATTAAGATACAGAATTGGTGAGATGAATTTCGCATGATAAAATACTTTCAAAAGAATTAGCTTTTTTATCCAACTCATTAGGTTTCTCGTTTGTTAATTTTCTGTCTTTGCAAGAGGCAAATAAAAATTTCTTACTTTCGACCAAACATATGAAAGTAAGAGAAATTAAGTGGGCTTTTGGACATAAGAATTGTAAAATTTAAAAAAAAAGTGATATTTTTTAAATGAAAATAATATTTAAAATTTTTTTGGTATAAAAGTTCTATAGATAGTTGTGAAAGGTTGAAGTAACGGGATCGTATATGACATAAATGAAAATATATTTATTTTACTTATTTTCATTGTTATTATCACGGAAGACGTCACGTGTGATTTTGAATTGAAAAATATTTTATCATTTAACTTAAAAATGTATATGATTTCAAGGGGCTTCCGCAATTAAATTGGTTTTCATGCAAATGATTTGGGTGCATCACATGGTTTGGCTCGCTCAGTTTGGTAGTTTGCCGGGTGCCAATCATGTGATTTTGGGTCGTGACACTTAGACTTAAGAAGATATAACTTAGTGTATCTCCAAAAGTCATCAACAAAAGTGATATAGTATTTCTTTCCACCCTTACTAACACTGTTCTTGAAATCAGCTAAGTCTAAATAAACTAGTTCGAGCAATTTTATCTTTTTTTTTGGTAAGATAACTTTAGCCCATTCTCAAAACTATGGTTACCTGCAGATAGAGAAGTCCATGCATCTGTTGTCCTATTTTTCTCAATTGCTGGTGCAGATTTGCTTGTACTCGCTAGGTCTTCAAATTTCCCAATTAATTTGTCCCTATAGCCTCGCTTAGAGATGGACTAATACTCATATCCAATCTCTTAACTTGCTCAGTTGGTAAAAGCACCTCCACCCACGACCGTTAGGTCCTGAATTCGAGTCACGTTGGAGGGGAAGTGTGGAAACACTATAAATCCTCCTAATTTGGGAGGGGTTTAAAAAAAAAAAATCTCTTAACAGGCCCTACTTTACTCTCAATTGTTTCATATGGGACATGAGTCTTTACCATCTCAGCTATTGGAGCTTCATTTGGTTGCATGGGAGCTTCAGCTGGTTTACCAATACTAACTAGAGGTTGCAACCTTGGTCTTCCGTGAGCTCGTCCTCTTCCTCGAGCCACGAACCACAGTGTGGGTGCGTTTGACTAACATGCACCGGAGGGCGTGAGAAATAGAGAGAGAAAGCAGAAGAATCGATTGGATCTTTACTAGCTACAATTTTAAAAGGTTTTTTGATATATTTTGCTTCTATATAAACATAACACTTAGAAAAACTATCAACATTAACCGCAGGTATTAATTCCATCTTTTTAAGTATTTTTATAGAATCAATATTAATATGACTTAGACTACCATGTCACAAATCAATAGACTCATCAATATAAACAGAATTAGAAGTACTTGCATTACTAGTAATTTGTTGAACAATGTTTAGTACAAATAAAACTCTATTGAGGTAACCTTTACCAACAAGCCTCCTCCACGAGAAATAAAATTTTTATCAGATTCAAAAACAAGTTTAAGGCCTGCTTTGTTAAGAAGTGCACCGGAGATTAAGTTTATACGAATGAAGGGAACGTACAAAATATTGTTCAAGGCTAAATTTTTTCCATAAGTTAACTTAAGAATAGCTTGTCCTTTACCCATAACTCCAACCGTAATGGAGTTACCCATGTAGACACACTCGCCATCGATAGATTCCTCAAAGTTATGGAACAATTCCTTGTTGGCGCAGAGGTTTCTTGAAGCGTTTGTGTCCAGTATCTAATCAGTCTTGTTAGCCACCATATTTGCCTCAACGACCACATCACCAATCACATCAACACTCTCAGTAAGGTTAGCTTTGACTAGAACTTTCCCTCCATGCTTCAACCTTTTCACAAACAAAGTCATAAAAAATTAAGAAACCGTCATATGAATGAATATGGTAACTCCATTCTCCCACTCTGCATGTATATACAATCTAAAGATGTTACAGAATTAATGGTGCAGAGGTATGAGAATTAACCACATATTAATAGTGGATTAGAAGTGTTCTTTATTTTTTTATTATCAAATTAGAGTATAATGTCTAAAGAGGAATAATACCAACACCGAGTTCAATAAAGATTGTGGTGTAGTTAATAATCATTCATCCTTAATTAGATGTCTCGAAATTGAGCCATATATAATAACTTTACCCACAATACAGACTTTTCAATGCGAGTTCGGATTTAGTAGGAAACTAATTTAAATATCGAACACCGTGTAAAAATTAAAAAAACAACCAAACAAAATCAAAAGATTGTTTTTTACTTCATAACAAATTGGTAATGAGGGCACATCCTGTCGTGAAAAACAACTTTGCTCTTTAAGACAAAATATTTTAATTTTTTCCTTTTCTAAACTCGTTCTTAGCAAACATAATTACATAAAATGCAACAGATAATTATTTCTTAAAACTAAATCAGATCCTCTCAAAAAAACAAAGAAACAAAAAATTAGCCCATTCTTTTATATATGAAAGCAAGTAAATAAATAAAACGTTAATCATATTTGTACTTTAAAGAAATTACAACAAATCATTTCGCATAAGATTGGTGTGGCCTTTGCTACATCTCATCATTGATGTGATTATTCAAATAAAGTTGATCATTATATATGTATGATCACCAATATGTAACATTGTCAATATTGCTGCCAACTTTTTTATAACAATTTATTAATTGAAAAAGCATACGAACAAAGCTATAAAATGCCAAAATCTGTCTAGGTAGTTTTGTTGGGCTGCTTACATCGTCCAACCAATAATTTGAACAGTCATTAAAATTTATTTTAAACAAATTCTAAAGATAGATTAGGCATAAAGTAAGATATTTAGGGATCGTTTGGTACGAACACAAGTAATGCAAGGATTAATAATGCAAGGATTAGTAATTCAGGTATTAGTAATGTAGGTATTAGTAATGCAGAGATTGTAGTGCTGGGATTATTTTTTATCAAGTGTTTGGTTCATTGTATTAAAAATTAACTTGTGTTTGATTTAAAACTGTACAAAATCTTCTTTACAATTATACCCTTGAATATTCTTCTTTCTGTATATAAAGAAATTTAGGAAAAGTATTTGAGGGGCGGTTTAGTAATTAGGATCTTATTCAGGTATAGTTAATGCAGGGATTAGTAATCCCTTGGTTTTCTTGGTATTAGCTAAGCCCTCCTATGAGGTATAAGTAATCCATGTATTAGGTGTGTATAAATGAATTGAGCAATCAAACATTATATTGGACGGATTAAATTTTTATATAGGAATTATTTTACTTAGTATAGCCTACCAAACGACCACTTAACGTCGAAAACCTTTCTCTTTCTTTTTTCATATCTCTTTTCCCTTTTGTTTTAAGTCTAGGATTTTTGTATCAAATTCCCTCCTAAATTTAAAATTTGCTTCGAGAAACTGAAATTGTCTCTATTCACTTTATAATATTTATATAAAAAAAATATAAAGTTTACTGTAGTATTCATAATTACTGCCAAAAGTTTATGATTCCCAAGAAAAAAGAGACAAAAATTATATTATATAAATGAAAAAGACAAGTTAAATACTGCAAGGACACCTTCCATTCTCTTAGTGGGGTCTCATAGCAAATCTTCAGCTCATTCAAAATACAATAAACAAAGTATAATATGATAAGGGTTGATTTGGTAGGCTGTAATAAATAAAATAATTCTTATATAAAAATTTAGTCCGTTCAATATAATATTTAGTTGTTCAATTTAATTTATGCATACCTAACACATGAATTACTTATACCTCATAGGAAGGCTTAGCTAATATCAATGAAACCAATGGATTACTAATCCCTGCATTAACTGGACTTGGATAAGACCCTAAAATTACTAAACCGCCCCTCAAACCCTTTTCCTAAATTTCTTTATATCCAGAAAAAAGAATATTCAAGGGTATAATTGTAAAGAAGATTTTTGTACAGTTTTAAACCAAACACAAGCTTAGATTATACACTGAATAGCTAATTTTTAAAACAATGAGCCAAACACTTGATAAAAAATAATCCTAACACTACAATTTCTGTATTACTAATACCTATATTACTTGTGCTCGTACCAACCGACCCTAAGTAAGAAACTTTTGGTGAATTTCGTGCCAAAACAGAAACAAAAATAAATAAAAGGGACAAGTATTATTAACTATAGGCTACAGCAAATGTAGCAGTAATTTGGGACATGAATTTTGGAGTATAGTAGCTTAGAATATCGACACCCTTCAAATCCAAAATCTTTATTTTTCTTTCATTTTTACTTGGGCGCTGCAGGATTTCAAAAAACTCAAAAATTTTGTCTCATACGAGGTAATCTTTTAATATATTTTTTAGTTATATACGAGAATCAAAAGAGTAGAAAAGGTAAAGGTACAAAATTGATCTCATCTATTGTGAAAATTCACACTAATATTATTAGAGTGAGAGCTTTTATGGTTACATGAATTCTTTTTTATAATTCAATAATTCAGAATTTAAAGATTACTTTTCAACTAATGTAAATTTACTTCGAGGAGACTAAGCTAGAGTTTGAATATAGATTTGATGGAAACTATATTTTTGAAAGTTATATGCGTTAGGACATGCATTTTACCTAAAAAAAATTAAAGTTTTGTGAAAAACTAATCTATACTACTTTTTGAAACTTGAAAAATTCATTCAAAATTTGCCCAAAAGTTAGTTACTTTTTATAAGCAAATAATATTTTCAAATTATTATTGAAAAAAAATAAAAAAATTATGGCCAAACAGGAGCTAAACAAGAAATAAGATATTCCCTGTAAACTAAGTACAATTATAAACATCTGAATTAAACATGAAATAAGCTTAATTATCTTATCACATGCAAATGTTTGCAATAACTCATTTGTTATATTCTATAATATACTTACTCCGTTTCAGTTTATGTGAACTCATTTCTTTTTTTATCTGCGACAAAAAGAATAACACATTTCTTTATTTAGAAACAGTTTATTTTTATGCAATGATTTATAACCACACAAAATATATATACCTCATTTATATCATAAATTCAAAAACTTTTTCTCTTTTCTTAAATTACAGGTCAGTCAAATAGATTCACATAAATTAAAGCGGAAGAAGTAAGTTTTTTCTTGATTTGCTTGGAGAAGGAAGGGAATTAGATGGAATGAAGATATTTTTTTGTACTTCAATTGGTTCTATATTAAAAGAATGTTTCACTTCATTACTTTAACAAAGTAAGATAATTGATTTAACGAACTACAATAAAGTAATTTCAAGCGATCACTTTATGTTTCAAATTTCAAAAACTTAAATAATTCAAAAAATTTAATAAATGAAAACGTGACTCTATATCAATAAATTTAAATTTCATAGTGCGTTTACTACTTTCTCTAAACATCTCTGAAATCAATGTAAGTAATACTTAACTTATTAATTAAAAAACAATTGTTTACAATAAGGAAAAGGGGAAAAGAAAACTTCGAGAAACAATTTTTTATTTGCCTCGTTACGATTAGTAAGTTAAGGTTAAGCCCAATATACGTTACTTGGGTCCTATGCCTTTGGATATACCCATATCGCTATGAGATTATATGCTCTCGTGAGACTTTGCCGGCAGCTACCCCATAATATAGAGGCAATGTGCAAGGCATATAGGGACACTACTCGAGCTTTGATCCCCTTACTTGTACTTTTCTTTTGCGGTTTGCTTTTATTACGAATAAAATCTTATTAAAAAAAAAAAAAAAAAGAGAGAGAAAGGTCAAGGTCGATATTTTTAGAAAGAAACGAGGGCATTTGCGTGAATAAAAAAATCTCTGAGTACAATTGAATATTTGAATTGATTGTGTTTGACACAGTAAAAAAATCTGCAGAAAAAATTTAGCATAAAAAAAGAAAGAGCTAGCAGAGAGAGAGAGAGAGTAAATATGTTAGTTGTCTTCTTTACCTGATCGTTTCTTGATATCTATATTTCTGTGTAAAAAACAATGTTTCTAAAGCCTAAAAGCCACTGTTAATCAGAATCATTGCTGAAAAGAAAAAGACTGATATTGGAAAAGCACAGCTCATTCATTCATTAGCAGAAGTTATATCAATTAAGGGTGTGGGTCAACTTTGAGAAAAGCCCTTCTCATTCATTGTCAGTTTTCTCCGATTCAGCTCTTTCAGGTCAATAATTTCTTGTTACATAGTTTCAGCTAATGGGCAGAATGTTTGTGTTTTTTAGCTGCTTTTTGATTTTGAAAGCAGAGCAAAAAAATTGAATGAATAACAGAGATGTATGTATGTAATGTATGTATACATTACAGACAGCTAAGACCCATCATATTGTATCTTCAACATCATTATCCTTTGGCCCCAAAATCAATTGATGAAGTCTTCGTAAAAGTACTGTTCATTTACTGCTCTTGATTTTTCTGTATTGATATTGGAATTTTGTAGGTTGGGGGAGGTTCATTCAACGATCTGAGTGCTTTTGGGTTTTGGCTTCACTTTTATTATCGGCTACAGGTCACTGAAGAAGACTTCAACTCTCGTGTCATTTCAATGATTTTGGGTCGTCGTCTTTTAGCATTTTGGACATTTGGGATGGTTTAGCATTTTGTGATATGAAGTGGCAGAGGAAAACTGTTACAAGTACTGTTCCTATTCCATTATTAGATTCTGAATTCCACGGTTTTCTTGCTTTGCAGTATTCCATTTTTAAACATAAAGGGAAAAAACGGGGGTCAGCGTTTCCATAGTTTTTTTCATCAGGGGAAACAGCTCATTTCTTTCAGCTGAGGCTTTTAGCACAAGTTTTTGACTCTTGTGATCTGAAAAAGCAGCTTATAAAAGAACTCCTTATTTAGCAACCCTTTTGGCTTTGGTGTTTGTGGGACATTATCTCTGTCCTTTGAGTTGTATTTTTGCAGAAAAATCATGTGTTTAAGTTTTGGTGTTTATACATTTTTGAGCTATTTTGGCTTCTAAATTTGGAAAAAAAGAAGGGTGAATCTTCTTTCTTTTAGCTAAAGTTTCTTGACAAATTGACAAGGCTTATAAGGTTAAGAAACACTGTTATAGAATAGTGGCCATTTTGGTGTGTATATGCATAAAGATCACAACTTTTTTGTGGGTCAGTTTAGTACAATAATGAATGCTTATATTGTTTTCTTCTTCTTGTTTGGAGCAGACATGAATTCCATGTGGGTTCTAAGATCTGGTATCTTGGTATAGAGAAATAGTGTCATGTCTCTGTTGATTTGAGTTCAAAAGTTGAAAAGGCAAAGGAAAAAAGAAGCATTGTTGTTGTTGTGATGAGTAGGGAGATGAAGAAAGGAAAAAAGGATATGAGTTCTGATGCTGCTGAGAAAATGATGGTGGCTGTTAAGGCTTCTAAGGAAATACCCAAAACAGCTCTTGTCTGGGCTTTGACTCACGTTGTTCAACCTGGGGATTGCATTACACTTCTCGTAGTTGTGCCTTCACAAAATTCTGGTAATTTTGTTGTCTGTTTTCTATTTTTTTGTTCCTAAAAATGATCACAGTTTAGCTTGGAATTGTGCACACACTCAACGCTCTAGCCACTTACTTCGGTAATAGGTAATTGAATTGGTTGTTAGTACTTCTGTAGTTAGAGAGAAACTTTTTGGCTTATTATTTGTTTCTGCTCCTCTGATCGTTGACATTATGGAATTCTTTGTTTGTGTGAACATTAAATTTTTTACGGATATCACCAAGATATTCTCTTTTTCCTGGAAATTTTCAAAGATTAGCTTCCACTGGCAATTCTAAGAGTGGGAGGCAGCAAAGCTTAAAATTTACTCTTCCAACTAGGAATTACTTTACACAACACTGATTAGTTCAGTGATGCTAATTCCGTTTCTTCTTCTTTTCTGCACTGCTTTTTGAAAGGATTTTCCATTTATTAATTTTGTCCACTTGATGTATTGTTGTTTTCATTTGATGCTGTTTCTGTGCTATCACAAAAAAAGGCCTAGTGGGGAGTACCTTTTAAGAGTTTTGCAATAATTTTTAGGTAGGAAGTTATGGGGCTTCCCTAGGTTTGCTGGAGATTGTGCCAGTGGCCACTGGAAGTTGCACTCTGGAAGTAGTTCCGAGCACAAATCCGACATAACAGATTATTGCTCTCAGATGATCCTTCAGCTCCATGATGTTTATGATCCAAACAAGGCAAGGCATACAAAATTTTCATCTCCACTGTTCAGACACCATTAAAAAATTTGGTACTAAACAATGAATCTTCTTGTTTTCCTCCAGATAAATGTCAAGATTAAAATTGTTTCTGGTTCACCACATGGAGCTGTGGCTGCTGAGGCAAAGAAGACTCAAGCTAGTTGGGTCGTTTTGGACAAGTAATTTTCAGCAAGTTTTAGAGTCGGATGCCTTGTTTAAGTGATGCTATATCTTCAAGCTTTATTAAATTTGCTTGCTTCTTATTGTTTGAATTTCTCTAGGCATCTCAAACACGAGAAGAAACTCTGTATGGAAGAGTTGCAGTGCAATATTGTAGTCATGAAGCGATCTCAACCGAAAGTTCTCCGCTTAAATTTAGTTGGCTCACCTAATAAGGAACCTGATGTGACAGGCACGTTATCTTCTGAGCAAACTCAAATATGTGGAAAAGAATCGAACAAAAAGGATTCGTTGGATTCCTCTCAAGGTCCACTAGTAACTCCAACAAGTAGTCCAGAGATGTTCAGTACGACTGAAGCTGGTACTTCATCAGTTTCAAGCTCTGATCCTGGAACTTCACCATTTTTTATCGCTGAAGTAAATAGGGATATGAAGAAAGCAGATTTGTTGGCTGCTAAGGAAGATCAAGATGTAGATGAATCGAGTTCAGAGAGTGAGAGTGAAAATTTATCTGCGTCATCAAGTTTAAGGTTCCAACCATGGATGGTGGACATGATCACTTCACATTCTGAACTCTCGCAAATCAAAGGCAAGAGCTCGTTGAAAACTCATGACAGGCCACAAGATTCCACAAATAAGGCATTGCTGCGGAAGTTTAGTAAGGTTGATGAAGAAGGTGATTTTGGATCCCCGAGTTACAGATCTGAATTGGATTACAGTGGGAATGTAAGAGAAGCAGTTTCGCTATCTAGAAGTGCACCTCTTGGCCCTCCCCCCTTGTGCTCAATTTGTCAACACAAGGCACCTGTATTTGGAAAACCTCCTAGATGGTTCGCTTACGCTGAGCTGGAGCTTGCAACCGGAGGATTTTCACAAGCCAATTTTTTGGCTGAGGGAGGATACGGTTCTGTTCATAGAGGAGTCCTTCTGGATGGTCAGGTTGTTGCTGTTAAGCAACACAAATTGGCCAGTTCTCAAGGGGATCAAGAGTTCTGCTCGGAAGTTGAAGTGCTCAGCTGTGCTCAGCACCGAAATGTTGTAATGCTAATAGGATTCTGTATCGAGGACAGCAGAAGACTGCTAGTATATGAATATATTTGCAATGGATCTTTAGATTCTCATCTATATGGTATGTGATACTCGTTTTCTTTTTCTTTCTATCCTTGACAGCTCCAATGAGTGTGATAATACTTTCTTTAATCAGTAAATAGACCTCTATTTAGTTGGTTACGATACCTTGTGTGAAGAGGGACATTCTAAGATATTGATCTCCTTTCTAGCTCACTTTCTTGTTTTACTAATTTGTAATTACGTGAGGTGAATTTGTATCTGCATCGCTTCTCAACTTTGATTACCTTGCAAATTAACATTGTCTGCAAAATTGGATTTTTTTAGACGTACAGAGCATTCAAATTTGTAGATTTTCTTTTTACTTTGTGAATCTAAATTTGATCTCATATGTTTATATGGGAAAAGTTTATGAAGAGGTTTTGGTGATCTGTTTCATTTGTCTTCAAGGTTGATTCTTTTGTATTTTATTGTTTAAAATCACTTTCTGGTATTCGCAGGTCGTACTAGAGATCCTTTGGAATGGTCTGCTCGTCAAAAGATTGCTGTAGGTGCTGCCCGAGGTTTACGTTATCTTCACGAAGAATGCAGAGTGGGCTGCATTGTCCACCGAGATATGAGACCTAACAACATTCTCATAACCCATGACTTCGAACCACTAGTATGAAAATCTCTTTCTCCTCAAAATTTAATGATACACATTACTCATGAGTATACCATTTTTACTTAATAGAAAAGTTTGTGATGAAGTCTCCATTAGATTTGATTAATACTATTAGTCGCTAAATATCAATACCTACTGGACAATTTCAATTGCATATCCTGGTTGATCAAAAATTATTTTTTTCTTATTCACCTTTCTCTTTACCTTTTCTTTTTCCAGGTTGGAGACTTTGGTTTGGCCAGGTGGCAACCTGATGGTGACACAGGTGTTGAAACAAGAGTAATTGGAACATTTGGGTAAGCCTCGAGAGTTGTTTGGTTTATTTTGATGTATTATCGAACTGGCTAATTTGTGGAGTTTAGGTACTTGGCGCCGGAGTATGCACAAAGTGGCCAGATTACAGAAAAAGCTGATGTTTACTCATTTGGAGTGGTACTGGTGGAGCTTGTTACAGGACGCAAGGCGGTGGATCTTACCAGGCCTAAGGGCCAACAGTGTCTCACAGAATGGGTATATATTTAGTTATTTAATTTGCAGCCATATTTTGTGCTGACATGAGGAATATATATTTGGAAATAAAGGAGAGCACCCTCCTCCCCTTTCACGTGTAGCTGATATTGTAATTAATTTGTATTAGGCGCGTCCGTTGTTGGAAGAATGTGCAGTTGATGAGCTAATAGATCCCCGGCTAGAAAACTGCTACTCTGAACATGAAATATACTGCATGTTGCATGCGGCATCTTTGTGCATACGGCGGGATCCTTTGGCCAGGCCTCGCATGTCTCAGGTATTGGTACAACTTGTGTTTTCATTTTTCACAATCATGAATGCATGTAATGGCAGATATAGCATGCAACCAACACGTTTAACTTAACAAGCATTTTTGACGTAAAACATATATATAGATGTGGAAAATCACTAAAATTTCAAAAGATTGGAATTCTGAACTCATAATTTCATATGTGAACCAAGTTAAGTTCCAAGAACCTTAAGATTGAACTCGTCAAGTTTAAGTCTTGGATCCAGCTCTTGTTGCCTGTTGCATCTTTGTGCTTTGATACTTTGCCATATATATTTGGGAATTCTCATGTTTCTTTGGATGTTGTGGTGAAGGTACTGCGGATACTTGAAGGCGACCTCGTCGTGGAATCTGGTAAACTGTCAGCAACACCTGCTTATGAGGTTGGAGGCCAAAGTGGAAGAATTTTGTCAGATTCGCTGCAACAGTACCAAAGGTTCAGTGGTTCTTTGTTAAATGATGGATTAGAGGGCTTTAGTGCTAAGCTCTCTTTTGACAAAAGGAGCCCCTCAAATATTTGGGATAGGAATCAATCCAGGACAGCATACTAGGATCATCTGTAAATTGCTTCATATTGACATTAAGATACATTTGCTGGTTTATCAGGTCTATTAGCCAGGCATTTTTGTCATATCTTGTATAGAAGGTAGGCGTAATAGTAGTATAGTTTTATATTTGCTGGCTTGTCTACATATGTTGTATTTTAGGATTTAGTGAAAAACTGGTCATCGTACTCAATCCTCAAGTTGTTTATTCGTGTAACTCAAAGAAAAGAGCTCTATTTTCACGGGCAACAAAGAATCTGTTGTCGCAATCTCTGTTAACGAGCTTGCCTACATATTTATGTTCTTTCGTTCCTTCTGTTGTTAAGATAACAAAAGAGATACAATTATACTGCGACTCAACCACAATTGCTAATCCAAAAGGTAATATTAACCATGTATGCCAAAGTAATGTGATTTGTTTCTTGAAAGAACAATTAATTAATTGGTGAATTTCTTACAAGGAAAATGCACGAAATGTTTAGAACTCTATAGTTTCCTCAACCCCCACTGCCAGCGAAGAAGACTGAATAACCTATGCCCTGTTGTCATTTTGTACTAATCAGAAACCTCAGAATACTGCTACTAAAACTAATGGTCCTGTTGGATAACCCATAGCTAAAATCTACAATAACACATAAGCATATGTCAAGGCAGTTAAGTCTGCAAAATCTTGCATTCGCTTTTCTGCCTTCAAAGCCAATACAAAAGGCATGCAACTGCTGGTCCAGGCCAAAAGAGCAGTCAGTTAAGTCAGTAACCATTGAAATGCTTGTTTACCATAAGATGGCATCTAGGGCTTTCTCATTTTGGATCTCGCATACCTGAATAGGAAAGGAGGAAAATATTAGCAAAAGCACAAGAAGAATGTAAACCTCAGAATATACACGCAGCGCATGATCAGGACTGAGAAGATTACTCTATGTGCATGCCACCCCGATCAGAAGATGGTAATGTGCTTCCTTGAAGAGCATTCAGCACTTCAGTTGCTTGGTCAATTCCCTAAAAGGTAAAATATAAATACATAATTGTACAGGCGGATTCAGAATTCCAAGAAGATGAGTACACTATTACAAAGAGGTGAATCTACAATTTATATTTGACAGGTCCAACCTTTAGGTTCTTATCATAATTCCAGTACCATTTAGAATTTATAGGATAAAATAAACTTTTCTCTTGCAATTTTAGTGATTTTTAACATATATACCTAATACTCCAGATAAAAAATGTTGGAATCATTAAACCATGCTACATCATCTACTGCTATTAGTTTTAAATATATTAGATTTTGTGATGATAAAGGGAGACCAAGGATTTCAATGTGTTAGATTTTGGGATTTTGAATGGATAAACCAACTTATTTAGGTAAATTAGTTTCAATTTTAAGTCTTTGACCTGATAGAAAATTTACAGTTTTGCTGTAGCCACAGTAAGAAAGCTGAGAGGAGTACCTGAAAATCAGCAAAAGCAACAGGCATCCCGCCTCTTGCACGTACCTTGAGGGTGTTAAATCCAGGATACCTGACAGGGAAAGCAACATATACTGTCAATTATAGGTAGCCTTTAGCAAATTACTTCAAGAGATGGTATGTATGACAGAGAAAATTGTCTCAAGTATAATATTGCCATTCTGCAGCTAGGTACTTAGAGAACCAACTTTTTAGCTATATGATCACTGAGTTGTCAAGAAAGAACTGAAAGAGAACACCCTCCTTTGCAGGAGCTATACAGGAACTTACAGAGAAATAACTTGCTTCAGTTCATCCTCAGTGCAATTTGGACCAAGATTGGCGATAAACAGAGTGGAACATGGTTGTGCACCACCTGTTGTCTTCTCGCTTTGTTCCTATAACGTCCAACCCAAAGACGCTAAAAGTCACATTGGTCCATGCATTAATTGAAGAGCACTTGCTGCATAAATATAGCGAAACTTTTGCTTGGAAGTACAGAATACTGATTTTTATGCATTACATTTATTCCGATTTTCAGAATATGAAGGGCACACTTTGAGAGATTTATCTACTCTGCTTGCAATGCATATGTACAGTCCAACCTTCAACACATGCTAAAGATAGAGGGTAATATATAAGCTTACACTTTTCGGGGCCAAAGCTTGGTCAGGCTCTACCACTTTCTCCTCACTGTTTCACAATAGAGAATAATAAGTCTTCCATGACACATTAAAGCAACAGACCTCAAATAACCATGCCTTCATAAGTAAATTTAGTTTGAGTATCAAGAATATTTGACCTTTTCTCTTCCGAAGGATCAACATTTGTCCCGGAATCAGGATTTTCAGGCTCGGAAGCATCATCTGATTCAGTATCACCTGAATAAGCAAACAATGGTAACATATTATAAGTCTCACTTGAGAAAATGGACATATATGCGAAATACAAATGTATTTTGGCATCTTAATGTGTGCACTGGAAGTATATAGCAAAGATCAAAGCTAGCACCTTCATTGCTTGATGTGTCTTTGGCATTTTTGAACTTGGTTCTGTTGTCAATAACTACATAAGGTCCTCTTCCTGAGAATAACCATCTAAATGAGCTAATATAAGCAATAATCATAAGAAAACAAGAACTGGAAAAGAAACTTCCCATTTTATTGGATATCCGATGGTATGGGATGCAAAGAGTTTATGGATATCTAATCTATACTATATTAAAAGTACGAAAATCGTTAGGAAAATGTCGTTCGTCTTTTTTACCCTTTAAAAATAGAGTTCACACTAAACAAAATTGTCATTTGAATATTTTCCCTAAAATTTAGGATTTTAAAATCAACTAAAATTATTGTTATTAAATATTTGCTTATGTAAACAATGTAAAAAGGTCCTAATATTTAGGACTTTAAAAAACTAAAATTTAGCACTTATATAGGTGTGCAACCGTATACATGTTTAAGGAAGAGTACTAACGAAGCATTACAATACCTAAACTTCTTTTTGGGAACTTTTATAAGTGTGACATGCAAAAATACACATTTTATAAATTTAGTGCATATAACCAAAACAAAAGGTGCACAAGCATATCTTTTACATTAGTTAAAATATCAAATGATAATTTTCTATTTAAGAGTTGTCTTCTAATGCCTGATTATGGGTTTGCACTCCAATACTAGATCCTCCATTAGGATTTAGCAGCTAAATAATACTCTAACAATGTAAATACTTCAACTTATTTTGAGTGCACTAACAATATAAATAATGTTTAAGCAAATTTTAACTTATATCATAATAATATAATGATTTAATTTATATCATTTTATTTCTTTCTAGAAAGAAATTTTGTTGGATTTAAAAATTACTAATCTAATAAAATTCTTTGTATGACAATTATATCTAACAATATATAGAGTATCTTATTGTTTTTCTTATTCTTCAATTTGAGTTCAATAGGAATAACATGAAATTTATATTAGGTACTTTGAGAAAGTAGAATTTATTTCTTTAAGGCTATGAGAACATAATATAGTTACAGAATATTTGAATACAAGTCAACATATTATTCTAATCTATTTGAGCTATTAAAGTAAATGCACAACTCATAAATTGAAGTCATGTAAAGGCATTAGAATACTTTTGCGTATAATTTTTTCTTTATTAAGTTGGCTAAATAGGACCAATAGTCTTTATTAAGCTTGTACTTTTAAAAAAATTTATTTTATAACTCATCACATAGTTTAATAATTTTTGTGTAATTTTTTCTAAATTTTATATTCATTAATATGGAGAACACGCGCAAAGCGCGTACTCTAAAGCTAGTAAATATTTAAAATTGCAATAAATTTATACCTGGAACTTGTACTCTTCTAGAGTTTGATCTCGCCAGTTCAATATGCAAAGTCGATCCCGTTTGAGGATCAAATTCTACACCCTGGAAATGGGATTCGTAAAGGACCAGAAAGATACAAAATGACTAAACTAATAGCAACGCAAAAGTTGAATGTCCAAATGAACCTCAAGATAGGTAGCTATTTATTAGGAATCAGCAAAACCAGTTACTGTGGTGATGGCTACATTCATGTAAATATATTAGAGAAGCCAGATAATTAATCTGTTTTTAAATTGAAGTAGATGAATATGCAATCAGAAAGCTATCTTCATGTCTAATGATTTCCATATGTTCTAAAGCAAAGAAAACAACCAAATATGTAGTGTAGAATGTTTTCAGTTTTTATTTTAATTTGACAGCTTTCGTTCAGGATGAGTATTATGGACTAAAAGACAACAAAAAAAAGAATAGAATGATCTCCTGTATTTTTTGTCAAAGTTCTACTGCTTGTAAGGTTTACAAAACCACCACCACCTCCACTCATCTTCTTGTTTGTGTGCTTTTGTGTGTGTGCGTGTGTGTGATAGAGAGAGAGTAACAAAACTAGAATTAAAAGAAGGTTAGCAGAAAAAAGAAACTTTTTGTTCTCTTTTGCACTTAATATACACTGGGGGCTTATAGTGTTAGAAGAAGAGGAGCAACAAAACTACACCAGATTAAATCATCAACAGCCACAATTCATAATTCAAAATCACTTATTTGCAGATGAATTGACACGTCCAGATAATAAGGCCAAGGTCTCGGTGTGAATAGTAGGATAAGTTTAATGTTTCTGAGACCCTTTATCTTTTAAACAGAAAAACAAGAAGAATGGAAATAAGATCTTGGAATAAGGTGGTCGTAAAATCAGCTCTATATAATTTCCAAAATCCAAACAGCACGTGGAACATAACTAGACATACTCAGACTAGATATCTCACATTCAGTGAATGCATAACTGCCATTGCTGATGGATGATCTATAAAAGTAGCAAAAGCAACAACCTGCATAATGGGAGAAGAATATTAGAAGTAGGATTGTAAAGTTAAACGGATTGGCGCCATGATGGAGCCAGGAATGCAAAGGGACTCAAATAAATAGGGATGGCAAGCGGTGCAGGTTCTCTCTTAACCCG
>MCJB01005524.1:79410-89708 GCA_002018475.1 Nicotiana obtusifolia
CATAGCTCTTTTAATCCGCATCCACCCACCCTGCTCCGCCACTTCTTTTCCTTTTCAATTTGTCTTATTTTATTTTTGCGATCAATGAACGAGGGACCAGCGCTGAAGACACTGACCGTCACGTGTGTGTAGTGTGTCTTCATTTACCATCTTACGACCGTCTCTCTTACAACCTCTAAGCCGTAACGAAGCTAGGATTTAAAATTTAAGAATTCAAAAGTATAATCTTTATAAGTTATTAAGTTTTTAATTAATAATTTATATATTTTTAATAAATTTCTTCTTATATGTATAAAGTTTGGTCTAAAGCTACTGAATTCTATAGAATCTCGAAACGATACTCTAGCTCAGCTTGCCTATGAGTTGTTTATTTACTACACCTTTTTATTTAACTTATATACACACGCATAGATAGAATAAATATTTTACCATCTTAATTTATTTCAATCTGAAGTAGCAAGTAATTTTCTCATTTTCTGTTATTGTTCAAGTTTTTAGTCTCTGTTTTCATATAGTTACTGTAGAGATTTGTATTATACTTATTCGTCAAGTGACCTGATTGTTTTTGTCATAATGGAAGAACATTAATTTATAGTGTATGAGATTGGATTCGTTAAAATTAAACATTTTTTACTCCTTTTTAGTTACGTGAAAAATGAATATTTAAACTCACACCCGCACCAGCAAAAAATCATTTTTCTTTTAGTTTAACCCGCCCCGCACCGCCCCGCACCCGTGCTGCCCCGCATATGTCAAAACCCGCCCTGCCCCGCCGCACACTCGAACCGCCCCATTGCCATCCCTACAAATAAATACTAGAACAGCCACATTTGGATTTAAAACCATGACAAACAAATTCCAAACATCCTTTACCATTACACTAGAATCTTTCCTTATGTCAAGAGAATCAACAATTTATATATAACTATCTCGTTGCTGCCCTATTAGCACAGTATAATTTTATGGCGAAGGGGATTCAATGAAACCCCTAGCCTACACTTAGCTCCACCTTTGATTGGCACATGCATACTACAACAGACCAAAAAAGCATCTTCTCTTTCACTACCAATTCCTTCATTTTCAAACCGAAAGCTTCAGAAGAGAATAAAGTTTAGACATAGCTAATGTTGTCTTCAGAATAACTGACAAATAACTATTTACTTTCCCCTTCTTAGAGTCTCTTGTATGTGAAAGAAGCTAAAGTGAAAATGACCTTTGCCTATTTCAGTATGCATTGCGTATCAAATCCTTTGCAGACGAATGATTATTTCTAGTAACAAGTACCTATTTTATTTCTAATCAGTACAGTTTCAGGAAGTGAAACTCTTAAATTATTTCTACAAGTAAAAACCTTTCTGTCTCCAAAATTTAAGTAATAACAATAACCTGTCAAAAATTCAAAAATTTAATCCTAAACGTTTCTGAACTACCTAAAAATTCACTCCGCCCCATGTGAATAACTGCTTCAGCTGCAATTCCAATTCTACTGTTTTCAGTTAAAGAAAATCAACTTCTTATAAGCAAGTCCGTTACCAATTGCGAATGAACACTAACGCTGAATGCAAACAATCGGACAGGTGATTGAGCTTTCAACTAAGCACAATTATTCACATAGGGGACCAAAAATTCCTTACTCGGAGAACTTAATAGCTTCGTAATATATTAGCATCTTAATTCGGCGGAAAGTTAAGAGAGAGAGAGAGAGAGAGAGGATACCTGATCCCCTCGACCGGTGTACTTAAGCTGACAGGATTCAAAACCAAGACGACGGCGGAAGAGATTGTGAATTTCACGAGCTTTAACATCGTCGGGAAGTCCGGATACGAAAAGTGTTTTTATATCGTTCTGCTCCTTGTTGTACCCACACGCTGGTGCTGTTACGTAGTAAGGATCGTACGCCGGGAGGTGAGCCATTCTTCACGGCGGCGGCGCCGGGTTTTGGTAGAGGAGATGATTGAAAGGGCCTTCGACTGGCAATTGCAATCGTGTATACTTTTCAGATTCTTTTTTTTTTTTTTTTACCACGGTAAAATACGCTTTAATCACCTGCATTTCTTAGCAGGTACAACTCCTTCAGCACGGCGCACAAATTAAAATGTTATGTTGTCTGAAATCCTTTAAGAAAAGAAAATATATAATCGCATGAGTAAGAAATCCATATTATGTTACTATGCATTTGAAATACGTAATATTTTCTCTCAGTTTATCTCTAATAACGTACTTTTATTGCCAAGAAAATCTACATGCTTAGAAAGGTGAAAAAAAGAAAAAACTTCCTCAAGAATAAAGAAACTTTTTTTATCAAAAAAATATATAGATCTTGATTCAACTAATTAAATTTAACAAATATACTTTCAATAGCAACGGCGGCACACAATCAATATTAAGAAATCAAAGTAAGCAATATAGCATTAAATATTGATGAACATCAATAAATGACGCTTACTTATGTAAATGAGACGGAAGAGTCACCCAAGAAAGGATGAAATCAGGTGAATATTCCTTCTAGCAATGATGAGTGATGGATAAGTCTTTGAACATATGAGTTATTCTTGGATCCAGAGGAAAAGTGTGGATAAGAATCTTAGTAAAAATGTTATTTTTGTGTGTTTGCAATAAGATCCAATTTTCTCTTTTAAAGTCAAAGTGTATTTTATAAATAAATATCTCATGCTCCCTATTATTATGTCTCTTTCTATTTACAAAAAAACATGTTTTTAAAAACCCTAATAGTACAAATGCAGAGACTATTCGTTATTACTTTATCAAGGGTACTCGACCTCGATGACATAATCTCGACTTCAATTTTTGCTGACTCTTCGACCACGACCTTCGTGGTTAATTTTAATACTTCGACAAATGACATCCCAAAAATATTTTACTAATACCATTTCGACTAGAGATAGAATTTTAACCCATACAACTTCATCATGCTTCTTTTTGTGGTTTTACACTTTTTGAATGTTTAATTTGGATGAGACTCTTTTCCAGGAAGATATTAGTGGTAATTTATGGCTGCTACACGTAATTAATAATGCCCCAATTTGGACGAAGAAGGATCGCGAAAGTACACGTTTTTGCCATGTCCCCAAAATTATTTCTGCCGACACTAATTAATTAAACACAACACGCATTGCAGAAGTACAAAAATCACTAATAAAAACAAGGTAACCACCATTCAACTATGATGAAATTCAACGAGGAATAAACAAAGTTTATGGTGATAAAAAGACAACAATCAATCGAAAATGTTACCGGAAATAAATAAATTTAAAAAACGAAAAAAAGAAGGAAAAAGAAACTACAATTGGTTCACACACAAACACAGCAAACTAAGACGACGGAGGAGCTCTAAAGAACCCAGCAGCTTCTTCATCCATGAATAAATCATCAGTCTTCCTTATCGAAGCATGAATCAACACCACAACCACGGCCACCGCTAGAGAAATCAAAATATTCGAAGTGGCATTAGTAAACAGGAGCATACCGATAGTAAAAACAGAGAGCACAATCAGAACCACACGATCAGAAATCAGACGGCCAAAAATCACCAACGGCTCATCACGGAGAAAATACAAAAACAACCAAATGGCCATCAGAACTATGAACACGATAAGCGAGATCGGGTGCCAGAGGAGGCTTAAGAAGACGATTCCGAGCGCAATAATGGCGTAGTTCATCTGGAAGTAGGAGATATTGGTTTTAATTCGTGAAATTGCATCGTTGACTCCAGATGGAAGATTGAGAGAGTGGAAATTGAACATCTCCTTCCATGGACGGCGAGTACCTAATCCTTCCTTTATACGCTCTTTTGCCCTGGAGATGTACTCCACGTTTGCCGGACCTGAAGAGGACGTCGGTATTGTGCCGTAATTAGTCATTTTTTCGCCGGCGAATAGACTTCTACTGTTTTGAAATGGAAACTAAAAGAGGACGGAGTGAATGAGGGACGTGGTATTTAATGTTGAATATTTTTATATTGGTCCAAACAAAGTCTGAAAATATCAAGTCGACTTTACATAAAACTAAGCTGAAAATATCAAGTCGACTTTACATAAAACTAAGCAACACGTGTCAGTTGATAGTGTTGAGTTGTCCCACATCGATGGAATTTGAGTCTTTGGTTTTTAACAATCTCATCTCATAAGTTAGCTTTTGGGGTTGAGATAGGCTCAAGATTCATTTATTATGGTATTAGAGTCAAGTCATCCCAATTATTATTACCCATGTTGGGCCCATTTATGTCGTCCTCCAACGCGTCCTTTACACGGAGTTCCATTCCTTCTTGTTTTTTTTTTTTTTTTCCTTTCACAAATTTCATTTGACAAACTCTTTTTAATAGGATGGTTGAAATTTCAACTATGTCACATCCAATCATACCTTTCATTTTATTTTTCACATATTAGGGGCTAGGTGTCAAATTGAACAGCAATAGTTCAAATGATTGCTAATATGAACAAGTAACATTTTAGTTTAAATTTTGTGATTTTTTAATTTAAGAGTCGTTTAGTAGATTGTACTAAGTAAAATAATTCCTGTATAAAAATTTAATCCGTCCAATATAATATTTGGTTGCTTAATTCAATTTATGCATACCTAATACATGGATTACTTATATCTCATAGGACGGCTTAGCTAATACTAAGGAAACCAAAGGATTACTAATCCCTGCATTAACTATACCTGGAAAAGACTCTAAAATTACTAAACTGTCCTTCAAACCCTTTTCCTAAATTTCTTTATATACAAAAAGAAGAATATTCAAGGGTATAATTGTAAAGAAGATTTTGTACAGTTTTAAACCAAACACAAGCTTAGATTATATATTGCATAGCTAATTTTTAATACAATGAACCAAACACTTGATAAAAAATAATCCCAGCACTACAATTCTTGCATTACTAATACCTGCATTACTAATTACTGCATTACCAATTCCTATATTACTTATATTTGTACCAAACGACCCCTTATAGTATTACATATCTGGCGACCACCTTTATTGATTACGCCAATTACTTTCTTTGTTTATCTGAATTAGTCTAATCAAAAGGTTAACATTTTAATACAACAAAAAGGGGAGTGCCTTTTAAATTAACTTTATAGATGGCGTAAGAGCAAAAACAATTCAATCTTGACCGAGTAAGAACTTAGTTTGAACTAATATGATGATTGGATAAGTGGTTTTCATTAGGGAAATTCATGGAAGGATTTAAGAGAGAAAGCAGAGGGGCAAGGTTAATCCATTTATTTGTAATCCACTCAATCCGCTCAACCTTAAACACAGGGTGAATTATGACTCGTTATCGACTTGACTCAACGTATTGAACCGGAAATAGCACTAAAGAATGTGTCAGTTAAGGTCGATCAGGAAATAGCGAGATTTGTAGTTGAGATGTCAATAACGGATGAGATCGAACACCATTTGCAGAATTGTAACGGCTAGTTTTTAAAATAGGATATTAAAGAAAATATTCTGGTGAATATTATCTGTACTTGTACTATTAGGGTGTATAAGGGGTATGTCTCATATATATAGAAAAAGAGACAATGATGTAGGACATGTGACGTTCATTTGATAAGAACAGATTTTTGAGAAAAGATTCTCTCTCTTTTATAAAGATACAAACACTAACTTTTCATTAAAATTCTTGTTCATATTATTTCACACTTTTTCATCAAATCCGAGAATAATTCGAACGTTCAAGGATTTATCTGTCATTCATCACTGTCAGGAGGGACAATCATCTAGTTCATCCTTTATTGGGTGAACAATTTTTCCTATTTACTTAAATGTCATTTAATATTATTTATTATTAGTTCTATCCCATTAGTGCTCACACTTTTCAGAACAATCAATGTATTAGTCAACACATTTCCAGACCTGTCTAATATTATTCACGTTTTCTGAACTCACATCTAAAGATATTCTTTGTAGCTAAGTTTAACCCATTATTATACAAACTCAAATCAATATTTTAGACGAAAATCATACTTTTCGATCAAACAAGTCAAACAACATACTCAAGGATCAAATTAACCGATGTCAATAATCATAAATTTGATCGTCTATACATGTAAAAACCCATTAAAATCCAAAACAAGCCCAAAAAAAAAAAGAGTTTGATCATATTGAGTGGGTTTATGATCCTTTATTTGATTCCTTTTTCACATAAACAAACGTGAACTTTCTTAATCCGTCCCACCTGTAAAAAAGAGAGAGGTGAGATATGCATGTGGCAAAGTGATGAGAGTATGTCCCGAGAGGGACACTCGTAAAACATACCTCCATATATAGAAGAGGGTCTCTTGGAAATGGCCCAAGAATTGTTTGATTAGAAGATAAAAATTGAAGTAGTGGGAGAAGGTGAGGGGGATAAGATAAGACTCCATTAAACGTCGTGGGGACGGCGATGATGTAGAGACGGCAAGGCAACAACGAAGCCGGCCATTCGCACCATGTGGTTTGTCTCGGTCTACATGGAAAAAAGCTCTTTTTTATTTGTTTTTCTTCTTTGTCCTTTTCTTTCCTTTTAAAATTTATATAGTATGATCTATAAATTACGGGTTCGGTACTTTAAAATTTTTATTAAAATTTATTAGGATAAGTTATTTTGTATAACACTCCTAAAAATGCGATTATTTTTCAAATCATATATGAACGCGATGTACTTATGTACCGAACTAAAGAAAAAAGAAGAAAATTATGTATTTATGAATATAAGTGTTGATTTATAAATAAAGTAGCTTAAGTGGAAGTCCCGAGAAATATCTGCAAACATGGGTGGTAGATTGAGTTTTCCAAGTCAATTGGAGTGGGAAAGCATGAAGGGATCCTACATTAGCCAATTGATACTATCAATAGCTAAAATTGAAGTGCATAACCTCATGTGACTCTCTACCTTTTCACCACGAGTCCTTCCTTCATCTACTTATTAATTTTTTTTTTAGCATTCAATACTGAAATTTGGTGGTTAGGTTTGAATTTGCACCAAATATGACCAAAAAATATAATTTTCGATTAAATTTTTATATTTATGTGATGAGGAATTAAATTTAGTTAACACTAATATTTCTAAATGTGGATCTTGAAAGTACGGATAATATAAGGGTGAACCAGTGGGAGATTAATAATGATGTGCAATAAATACTCCAAAAATATGGACAATAATGAATGAGTAACTAGCAATAAATAACAATAAATGACATTTAAGTAAATAGAAGAAATGATTCACCCAATAATGAATGAGTTAGACGATTCTTCCTCCTGACAATGATGCGTGACAGATAAATACGAGAATGTTCGAACTATTCTCATATCTGATGGAAAAGCATAAAATAATATGAACTAGAATGTCGACAATAAGGTAATGTTTGTATCTTTGCTAGAGAGAGAGAGTATCTTCTTCTGAAAAGTGTTCTTATCAAGTCTATATTACATGTCTTTTTCCTTCTCTATTTCCTTATTTATTTGTGACATGTTTCTAACAAACCCTAATAGTATAAGTACAGAGAATATTCACTTTAATATCCTATTTCAAAAACTTGCCGTTACTGTTTTGTCAACAGTGCTCGACCTCGGCCATTGTTGCCATCCTGACCACGGATCTCGCTGCTCCCTGGCCGACCTCAACCGATTTTTTCCTTAATGCTACATTACCCTAATATTTTAGGGCAGATTTTGACCTATACAGTAACCATATAAAGATAAAATGTTCTTTTATCAAGAATTTTTTTTTCGATCCTAGACATCAAATAGAAAATCTTTAACTAAGAGTAAAAGAAATTTGTTTGTTCTATCACACTCCTTAGTTATAAGAGCAGAGGAGAGTATCAGTTACAGGTAGAGGCGGATCTAGGATTTGAAGGTGATGGGTGCTACAATTTTCTTTAATGTACACCTTAAAATAACTTATATAGAGTTTGTTTGAAACGTTTGTCCGATTTATTTATTTTTTAGTTTATTCAGGCAATTAATAGGCAATTTAAAATTAGAAAATTACATCTCTTTCCCAGAATATATTTGTGAGTTTTCACTGGGTATGTTGTTATCGTTATACAAAAATTACATCTCAAACATCAAGAAGAAAATATAATTAGCATTTTAAACACAGGCAATTACATCCTTTTTTGTATGCTCAAAGTAAAATTTGCACAAGTAAAATAACATCTTTAATAAGGAATTCCACCAATCAGAATAAGAAAAATAAAAAAATATCTTCAATAGGCATATTATACACCACAAATTAGATAAACTATAAGATCCCAAAAATTAAAATAAAATATTTCATGTTTTTCTAAGCAATACTTGCGAAATATTCATCATAATTTAATAGTAAAGATAGTTAAATTATATTTAACAATCATAGAATAACATAAATTTTTATGTTATAATAAAAAAATAAAGTATAAAAATTAAATTTGATCTCAGTCCAAAATTTCCATCAAGACCCAAGTTTTTTTATTTTGAAAAAAAAAAGTAAAAGATTTGAATTAAGAGGAATTGTTATTTTACGGTATTTTAAATATAGGAGGCTCTTTTTTAAGTGTCTTTGCTAAAAATCAGAAAAAAAAAAATAGAATAGAGGAAAAACGTATAAAAAATAATAAATAACAAATAGGAAATTGGGAGTTAGCCAAAAAAAGAAAAATGACTGGAACAAAAGAAATAAAAAGCATAACAAAAAAGGAAAGTCACACAAGGTTTAAAATAAATTCGAACTTAAATTTTGAACGTGAGAAATACTTTTACAAAGGTCTATCAGCCATAGCACCTTTGTCTAATTTGTAATTGTGAGTGACAAGATTAAATATTTAATTCTTGTAAATATATGATAATTTTACCAATTTAACAGGTGTCGTACCCACCCCCACCCTAAAGGGTGAATCCGCTCTTCATTACGGATTTGGACGAATCTAATAGCTTATTTACTAGGTCCGGAATATCATATATCAACAAAAGTGGGGATATTAACGCACAAAATGTGGAAGGTTTGGATCTCGATACGGACTAGTTCGAGAAGATTCGCACAAAACTGGAATCAAGATCAAGGAACGAACATATCCCCATCTTCTTATATTGTAAATTCTAAAGTCTTTTAAGTTTCTTTTTTTTTTTTTGGTAAACTTGTATGGGGTCGGATACGATCGAGTGCATAAGAAGCACCAGTCTTGGGTTTCGAAGATTGGTGTCGATTGAGGTCGTCCTCCTGTAGGTCGAAACCGGCACTTCGAGAGGGGAAGTCCGAGGTCAGGTGTCATCGGAATAAAGTTCGAAGCCAAGGCACTCGGAATAAGGTTATCGAGATCGGTCCGGATAAAACATCTTGTTGTAAAAATATCAGATTTACATAACGGAGGGCCATAATTCTATATCTATATATATATATATATATATATAGCATTCAAAAAATTACATCATTAGAAAGGGAGTCTGAGTTTCCTTGTAGAAAGGTTAAGGAGGTGTTGTTTTTCCATGTTGCCTAAAGGTAGTTTAGTTATGATGATTAGAAAGATAATCTTGGTATAAAATTCAAGATTATTTTCTCTCGTTTAGATAAATTCTTGTATAGAATTAATACCAAAATTGTTTTATACAACTCCTCTAATGTTATTTTATAGTGGATTCTAATAGCGGGATAAACAACCGACGATTGCCTTTTTTTCCTTCTTAGTTACTTTAAAATAAGGGTAAAATTGTGAACATAATTTTATCCAATTACTTAAAACCAAACACGTGCTTTTCACTGTACATTGTATATCCTATGTTCGATGCAATGAACAAAAAGTTCGTAAAAAAAAATGCATGAACCATACATGAATACATGAAGGAGGAATTGGACGGATTTAGCTACTGCACCGGTAAATAAAAGAACAGCACATAAAATAACAAATAAAAAATCGACTTCATTATTATAAATCAAGTTATTAAATATTTCGAATAAATCCCTAAATTTGAAACTCCCTGTTATCCAATAAAAACCTAAAATTCCTAGTAATAAACCAAAATCCCCTACAAGATATGGTAGAGCTAGGACAGTTATTGTATGAGGTCTACCCAATACTAGATGCAGAGACGCATAATAGATCAATATAAATATCATGAGCTGTCCCGTAATAAAACCAGTTGTTGCTGATACCTTCTTCTCGGTTGACTTAATAATCTAAGATTATTAATCCAAGCATGACAATTGTTGAATTATAATCTGTCATAACTTTGTCTAAGAACCAAAAGGCACCAACCCGCAGCCTGCCTTTGGTGTGTGTGTTTGGTGTGTGTGTGGGGGGGGGGGGGGGGG
>MCJB01005524.1:89728-106008 GCA_002018475.1 Nicotiana obtusifolia
GGGGGGGGGGGGGGGGGAGTTCTCCACTTTCTCTTGAAATGGAGGAATACTTATAACTCGTCTAGATCCTGTAAAACAGAATGATAGATACCCTTAAACTAAGAATATGTTGTTTGTTCGAAAAAAGTAAGCAAAATAGACAATATGGAGTGCATTAATCCAACGTGCCAAACATTAGACTCGCAAAAAATTAGTATCTTATTCAATGAATTCTAAAAAATAATTAACGAAAAGAAAGAAAGAATTTGTTTACCAAATATATGCAAAATCTGTTGAGACAAGGTGGTGTACTTCAACCATAATTACTTACCATTTCTCTGATTAGAGTATCCAGGTTTATACAAGATATAATTAATTGTACCCTCTTTAATATTTTAGGCTTATAAATGAGATGGTTACCAACTTATTATAGTATTGGAGCAGACAAAGTTTTTGAGTTCAAGTGTCAACTTCACCTGTTACCAAAGAAATCAGGCTTTCACGTGAGAGAGTAACAGAGTAGTCCAGTACACTAAGCTCACGCAATGCGCGAGGTCTGGAAAAGGCTCGGACCATAGAAGTCTTTGTACGCAGCCTTATCCTGCATTTCTGCAAGATGTTGTTTCACGTGACCTTCCGATCATGTGACAGCAACTGTACCAGTTATGACACGACTCCCTTTCCTTGGATGGAGTGTATTGAAGATATAATTAAGGAGTAAATAAAAGTATGCTTCGATTAATATTTTAAACTTTTAGATGATATAATCACACAACTCAATAAAAAAATCCAACTTAATAGTGCAACCTATTCCTAAGCCAGTGCCACATAACACAAAACTGGCAAAATGTGGGATAAGGAAAACTTCAGCTTAAAGTAGAAACTAGAAGTAAAATTGAAGGTTGCCTTTAAGTCTTAAAATGTACATGTTTTTAAGTTTTGTCCACTTCTAACGGCTCATTTTGCATTCCAAGTTTCCACACATATCTTCATTTACAAAACATACATAGCTAGCTGTCTTTGGATTAAAATAACAAACTTACCTAACTTTATATATCAACATACTAATGTGTGTACCCCTGACAAACCAAAGAAAATTCTGTATATTCTCTGATCTTTCCCTCTCAAAATATAATCAACCAAATATCATCAAAGAGTTGCAAAAATGGAAAGCAAATACAAGTTTTTTCATGGAACACTTGAAGTCTCTATTTTCCGCGCCACATCTCATAAGCCATCTATTCCTTTCAAGGTAAGTGATTCATTGCTAGCACAGGTTTTTTCTTGTAATAACAATCTTTTTTAACTGAGAAATTCTCGAGAGTCGGTTAGTACACAGTACGAAACTTAATGGATAAATGGCTCGTCCTTATATCCTTCTTCACTCAAAGACCGGGTTTCTATGTGTGATAACTAATATTTGTTCGAACACTTGATGTGTGCCCAGAGGCAGATTCAGGATTTAAACTTTATGGGTTCAACTGTTAAGGTTATTAGCATTAAACCCATTGCATTTTTAAAATAATGGGTTCATGTCGATTATTTATTCGTACAATTATTTCACACATAATTTTATACTCCGCGCCGAATATATTGGACTCAGATGAACCCCACAACAATATGTCGCATCCTCCTTTGGTGCGCCTAATCCTGCATCACGCGCTATGCTCTTACCGTTAGATCAAAGCCCCTGGCTACAACAACAATCAGTTTTTAAGGCCTAAAATCCTCATTTGTTTTTTTTTTTTGCAGTGTATTTCAGCAAATGGAAAACCTGCATATGTGACAATCAAGATTGATAACAAGACAGTAGCAAAAACAACACAAGAACGTGATCGTGTTTGGAACCAGACTTTTCAAATCCTCTGTGCTCATTCTCCAAATACAACTATTACCATTACTCTAAAGACAAAGTGCACCATCTTAGGAAAATTCACAATTCATTCTCATAAGCTCTTAAATGAAGCAAGTTTAGTTGAGGGATTCTTCCCACTTTCAACTGAAAAGAAGAAGCCAAAGAAGAAACTGAAATTGCAATTCATTTTGTGGTTCAAACCAGCAGAATATGAACCAAGTTGGGGAAGAATACTAGAGAATGGTACATTCACAGGATTCAAAAATTCAACATTTCCTCAGAGATCAAACTGTAGTGTGACTCTTTATCAAGATGCACATCACCAACATACATTTCAACCACCATTTGAACATTCCAAGAGACCCAAAAACTTGTGGGAGGATATATACAGAGCCATTGCGGGTGCAAAGCATTTGATTTATATTGCAGGCTGGTCTTTCAATCCTAATTTGGCGCTGGTAAGGGGAAAAACTACCATCATTTCAATTTTGGTCAGGGGCATATCTAGGTCTTAGGGCATGGTTCACGTGAACTCATACTCCTCTTCCTAAACCATATATAATAATGTGATATTTTTTAAAATTACTTAAATATATATGCACGCACCCATGCTCCGAGTCTCCTATAATGCAATAATTATTGGGTGCACCTCTAAGAGTGAAATTGGCGGTTCAAATCCCATTTCGGATGGTCTTGTTTTCGGCACGGTGTATAAATTTATAAGTAAAAATCACTAAATTTTAAAAAGAATATAATTTTGAATCTATAATCTTAGAAGTATAGTGAGTTCATGGTAAGAGACTAAAGTTAAACACGTCAAATGCAAATTTCTGGATCCACTTCTTACAGTAGTGCACCCATACTCTTGAAATTCTGGATCCGCCTCTGAATTTTTTGTTGTATAGTTTTATGCGTCACGTTGTTGAATTGTGCGATCATCTCATCTAAAAGTTTAAACTATTAGAGATATCATAGTTTATTTACTTAATTATGTTTTCAACGCTACCTTCGCGTCGGGGGCCTAATTCTTTTTAGTGAGTCGAACACATCGAAATTCTTTTTGTTAATATGTGGAAGTGAGACTCAAACCTAGGGCCTCTGCCGGCTCTGATATCATGATCGAATTGTGTGTTCATCTTATTTAAAAGTTTAAGATATTAAAAAAATACACGTTTATTTACTTAATTATGTCTTCAACAAAGCTATCATCATTTCTGTTTTTGTTGCATAATTTTATGCGTATGTTGGAAACTAATGGCTTCTCTTTTCAGGTCCGTGATCCCTGTACAGAAATTGCACATGCAAAAGGAGTAAAGCTAGGCGAATTACTTAAGCGCAAAGCAGAGGAAGGTGTGGCTGTGAGGATCATGCTTTGGGACGACGAAACATCCTTACCAATAATCAAGAACAAAGGAGTAATGAGAACACACGACGAAGATTCTTTAGCCTATTTCAGAGACACAAAAGTAGTATGCAAATTAGTTCCCAGATTACACCACAAATTGCCCTCATTCTTTACACACCATCAGAAAGCAATAACAGTAGATTCAAGAAGTCATCTATCTTCAACTAGTCGAGAGATCACTAGTTTTCTCGGTGGTTTAGATCTTTGTGATGGTCGCTATGATACAGAAGAACATTCCTTGTTTAAAACTCTCAACACAGAATCACATTGCTACGATTTCTATCAAACGAGTCTATCTGGTGCAAGTCTACACAAAGGAGGACCGAGAGAACCATGGCACGATGCTCATGCTCGTGTCACAGGACAAGCAGCTATGGATATACTCAACAATTTTGAACAAAGATGGAATAAGCAAGTTGGCCCTTCTTTGCTCATTCCTATAAGATCCATTCCAGAAATAAGCAATCAGCCAAACATGGCTTCTACTGATCGCGATTGGAACGTTCAAGTCTTTCGTTCAATTGATCATGTCTCAGCTTGCCCATTGCCAATGAACATGCCAATTGAAAGAAGCATACATGAAGCTTATGTTGAAGCAATAAGGCGGGCTGATAAGTTCATTTACATAGAAAATCAGTATTTCATCGGCGGATGTCATCTTTGGGAGCAAGATCAACATTGTGGCTGTAGAAATTTAATTCCAATAGAGATTGCACTAAAAGTTGCTAACAAAATCAAAGCTAAAGAGCGATTCGCTGTGTACATTGTGATACCAATGTGGCCTGAAGGATTGCCAGAAAGTGATTCAGTTCAAGAGATTTTGCACTGGACTAGAGAAACAATGAAAATGATGTATAAATTTATAGGTGAAGCAATTAAAGAAAGTGGTGAACCAGGGCATCCTAGAGATTACTTGAATTTCTTCTGCCTTGCAAACAGAGAAGAAGAGTTCAAGGGAGAGTTTGTTCCTCCTTATTCTCCACATCCTGAATCACAGTATTGGAAAGCTCAAAAGAAAAGGAGATTCATGGTTTATGTCCACTCTAAGCTCATGATAGGTATGAAAATCTTCCTCCGCTCGAGTTAATTTCACATCTAGTTTATAGTCACTATACTTTATCTATTATAACAGTAAAGTCACAGAACTATTTTTTGTCATATTAAAAAAACTTAACTTTACTCACTATAATATTAAAGTCATTACACTTACCTGCTATAATAGTAAAATCGCAAAGTTACTTTGTCACATTAAAGTAACTGAATTTTACCAAGTATGACGACAAATCCTATACAAAAGATCAAGGTAAATACTTTACTGTTACAGTTGGTAAAGTTGTGTGACATTATTGTTTTTGGTCAGTTAAAGTTCAGTAACTATACGTGAAGTTAACTCTCATCTACCTGTGTTGCTTATCGTTTAGACTAAAAAAGCTTAGATGTTTACAACTCTTTCTCTAAATTTTCAGTGGATGATACCTACTTATTAATTGGTTCTGCTAACATAAACCAAAGATCCATGGAAGGGCAACGAGACACAGAGATTGCAATAGGATGCTATCAGTCGAAAAGTGAAGAAGGTGACATAGATCAAAGGGACGTTCATGCATATCGTATGTCATTGTGGTATGAGCATACAGCAAAAGCAGAACAAGTGTTTCAAGAGCCTCAAAGTTTGGAATGCGTGCAGAAAATCCGTTCTATCGGAGACCAAATGTGGAAGATTTATGATCAAGATGAAGTAGAAGATATGAAGGGTGTTCATTTGGTCACCTACCCTGTGAATGTGACTGCAGAAGGTCATGTAATGGATCTTATTGAGAGAAATGGTCATTTTCCAGATACAGAAGCACTAATAAAAGGGAAGAGATCAAAAGTTTTAGCACCTACGATTACTACATAGTTGGAATATAACATGAGTTGGAAGCTTGGAGCCCTTTGAGCAGTGAGTCTGTATATGCTGAATAGTAGTAGAGAAGGCTTTATTATATGTTCATTTGATTGTAAAATTACAAAGAGAAGAAAAAATCAGTTACTTGTGACTGCTGACAATAGCAATATGACAAAAATATGAAAAGGAAAAAAAAAAAACAATAGCAATATGTGCAATTCAGTTCTAACAAAATACCATCTTAAGAGTCGAATTTTTACTGCCACTCATAGTTAAGCCTCAGATTTCCACCTTCATGAATTCTCTGAAATCATACTCAGATTCAGTACTAACCTATTTTCTGCAAATTTCCACCCATTTGCTTTTCACTTATATAAATATTGTGCCAAAGATAGTTACAAAACCCAAATACCTTCCAGCATTAACAGTCGCGAGTAGTCAAAAGCACATAGTGAATGCAATAGGCTCTAATGTTCTTGCCATTTCCATCGATTTCAAATTGAATAAAATCCTGAAACACTCTTATACAAACCACATCTGATAGTGATTTTTTTTTGAACTTTTCACCATAACGTCACATGAGATAGATTACAGCAATAGCAAAAAAAAAAAAAAAAAAAAGAATGCTTTGTACAAAGAACGAGGTGCAGCTTTCTAGCATATTATAGAAGAAAAGCTGCGAGTGTGACACAGCCCATAGCAGTCTGCAGTAAGGGTTTGAAAGAAAATATAGTACACACATTTGTTTATTTATACTTCGAAGAAGATTTTGACTGTCCATCATTGTCATATGCAGAAACTTCATGGAAGTTGAGAATCACCAGTGCCTTTCAGTGTACTCTCATTTGCATTAGCTGGGTTATAATTTGCAATTGCATCCTTTAGTTTCTGGAGCTGCATTATATTTCAAGTTTTAATTCTTTCAAAGGAGAACTGATTGAAAGTCAAAACATGAGTAGTAAAAGACATGCTAAGACTGTTATGAAAATCTTCTTCCCTAGAAATAAAAAAAAAGGTTCAGGACACCACATTATCAGTTAAGAAATTTCATTTACCAAAGATATCCAACAATGGGATTTCAACTACAGCAATGAGATAAACAATTGGACAGTGTCTAATCAGTACATTGCTGTGAAGATTAACCAGAAACAAGCTATTCCCAAGGAATACCGAAGAGGAAGCACAACCGTTATCTTAATCCAAAATATACAAATCCTAATTGATTTGGTGCCAAGGGGCCTAAAGTTAGGCAGAAAAATACAGGAAGGGTTGCTTACAGAGAGATGAGGGAAGGGGTTGCTTTTTGACAAGAGCAGCTATCCAACAAATATCATAATTGTGGGTCCATAAAAGATTTAAGTAACAATTCCTTTAGGTGGCCCATGAATATATAGGTGTTATCAGTAGTTCATTTCCTGGTTTTATTTAGAAAGATATATCAACTATTTCTTCTCAATGCCTCAAAAATAAAAAGGTTCTCTAATTTCTGCCAAGTTACCATCTAAGCTGAGCATCATTCCATGAATTGAAGAGTAAAAGGTAGCACAAAATGATAAAAACACACTGATATGCACTTCATGATCCTACCTTTGCGAGAGAACAGGAAAAGGAATCCAACAGACCGTCAGCGCCTCTGTAGAAATGGAAATATGGAAGGACTTTTACATTTAGGCTTTTGCACAAGGGTTTGTTCTCATCAAAGTTCACCTTAAGGAAAAAGATTTCTGGGTGTTTTTCAGCGATCATGCAGACCTGGCCATCGAAAAACAAATAAGCAAAACCAATTATCTATTAGGATATTTTGACGGCAAAAGCTTGTTTGGCATCTGCTAGCAGGTGGGTAAAACTGTTTAAGGAAAGATGGGTAACCCAAAACTTAAAAAGGCAAAAGAAGATATAAAACTGCAATAACAGTCAACATAAGCATGGTAATTCACACTTACGAACCAAAAGACATAAAGGAAACAAAAGAAATTATTAGAAACTTAATGAAGCCAAACCAGACTAACGTGTAAATTAAGAATAAACAATGATTGTGTAAGTTGAAATTAAATAAAAGGAAATTAGCCCAATATCGAACAATAGGACATAGGGACATAGCTAATCCTGATAGCCATAAAAGAAAGATGTAAGACCAAAGTAAAATTCCAACAACGTACCACACATTCATTAGCAACGACAACTATGCGTCTCAAATAATGGGGTTATATGTACAATCAGAGTATCAGACAAATAATAACTAATGTTCCAAAATGAATGCACCCCTCTCTTCAACCTTCAGTAAATAAAGAAGCTCTAAGTCCTGTGATTTTACTTGCAATTACATGAATAGGAATAGATTCTTATAGAAAATCGGACAAAGATTTCCAATCTCAAAAAGGGAAATCAAGAGCTTCTGAGGCCAGCAACTCTGCATGCAACTAAAATGACTGTACAACTGAGGTTGATGGCGAGTAGCTGCTTATAAATGACAAAAATGTTTAGGAATTTATGCAAGGGAAGAATTGAAATGACCAACTACTGCAGCAGCAATGACCCCAAAAATCTGAAATAAAAAGTACACGTTTTTTTAATCAGTAAATAATTTCATTAATAAGCACCAAGTCGGTGTTAAAAGATTATGAACACGCAATGCCTATGATTCAACCTCATCATCTATAAGTTTGTTCAACAATCTATACAGCATGTTATTTTCTTTTTACACCTAAAGCGTGAAATAAAAAGATACTTTTAATCTGTTTTCTTCATCCCTCTCACTAATTTGGGAGCATTCTCCTACTTCTTTTATTCCATATGCTGCAAAAAATTCAAAATGGCTCAGGAAATATAATGTACTTGTGCACATAATATGAAAGAAAAGAAACTTCCCCCCCGATTAAAAAGGCTTCCGAGAGACTATAAAATTTGAGAATGTCAACAAAGAGTAGAGCCACTTTTACATGAAAATTAAGCTAAAATTTCTGTTTCCAAAAAGATATATTAAAAATGCTTAAAGAGATTGATTATGCAAGTTTGAAGCAATTATTAGTTTGTTACCAGAAGTTGTCATTCCTTTCTTAGACCGATCTGCTAAAGAACACAAACCACAGACATGGAGAAACGAAAGTGATTACTTTTGTTTACATCTTCCAAAAAATATTTGTAACAAACGATGCATTCTGTGGTCTAGAAAAACCAATGGTTCATTACTCAGGGAAAGCTTAAATACTCACCTTGGGGAACAATGCACGACAAGAGGCACACCATGTGCCATAAAATTCAACAATCACTAATCTATCTCCAGCTTGACTTAAAGCATCTAAAAATTGTTGAGTTGAATGGATGTCAACCATATTTGAGGCATTCTTTTCCCACCATTTTGGTTGATCAGTTTCAGCAGCAGTTGCATGTACCTGATGTCCAGAAAAAGAACACTGCTACTTGACATTGCAAGTAAAAACCAGCAATGGTGCATATAAGGAAAAAGTGTAATTAAGGGAACAGATGGACCCTTTAGACTTGGTCTAAATTGGGATGAATTAAAATTGGAATTTCAGTCTTTAGTAAAGTTCAAAACTTTGTATCTCTTTAAAGGAATAAGCTAAAGTTTATCTGCATTATAACTCAGTCTGTACATCGTCGTTTCAATAGTCTAGGTAATTCGAAGTTAATTAACTGTAGGTAAAGGCGGATCCAAAATTTTAACTTGATTGCTTCAATCTTTAAAATTCTTAACACTAAACTAACTATGCATCTAAAATCATGGGTTCAAAATCTTATAATTGTTGAAATTTTGTCATTTTTCTCATCAATTACCCAGAAATTAATATATGAAAGTAAGACATCCAGAATTACCTTGAAAAGAAGCAAACGTTTGTTGGGGGCATAATCAGAAGGATTTACAAAATAGGAAGAGTGAACCCTTCTTTCCCATGAGTTCAATTTAAAGGGCAGTGAATTTGAAGGAAGAGAAAAGGGGGAAAAGGGACAAACTTTAAGTGAATACAGAGAGTAGCCTTGCATACTCCGTCGTAAAATAACATATATACAGAATTAGAACTGGAATTGAAGGAAGCAGTAGCCTAAACCCAAAGTTCCAAACTCTGAAAATCGACAAGAAGATGATGAGGTATAAGCAGCAATGGTGAGGTATATTGGATATAGGAACAATGAAAGTAAAGTAGTTGAAGTCTGGATTTATGCTACCGTAGGTATCCTTGTTGCTTTCACCCCAGGGAGCTTGTTGACCCAACAATCGGCAGTAATTTGCCAAAGTGCTTTTGCTCACGGTCACGGGTATGGGTTCTCGACCAACCCGATTCCAGGAAGGGCAGCCACCTCGTGAAATTTATGTATAGAAAAAGTAAATAATAAATATGAGCAGTTATTTAGCTAAAAATATGAAAATAAATACTTGGTTTCCTTCTTTAATCTATTTTTATTATTGCTTAGGAGGAGAGAGTCCAATAGAAGTGTCTTTAACGCTTGGAAACAATTATTTGGACTAGAAGATTATATATAAAAGTACTTTTTTCCTTTGTGATAATAGTGTCTGGACCACTTTATTCGCACCTCGATAGTTCTATTAATATATGTTATTAGTGTTCGAATCACCTTATGTGTACCTCAATTATCTCATCAGTATATGTTATTTCTCATCAACACAAGTACCGAATAACGCTGCATATTGAGACTTAAACAAAAGGAAAAAATAACGTCATATTTTTTGAGATGTGAACTTGAGACTTCACAGTAAATATTTGTTATTGACCCAAAAGATGAGTATTGTTCCTTTTGTTGAGGATCATAAAGAATGTTGTATAAACAACACAAAGGCGCATAATTTGGTGGTGACTGGTGAATATGCAAATAACTCAAAATACATTGGAATAGTGGAAGTTTTGTTTTAGAGCCTATTTGTTCATTTTTTAATTTTGGGGTGCACTACATATAAACGGAACGGAGCAATGTGTTAAGCGCAAGATCCCCGAGAAGTGCTCGAAAAAAGACTGACTTTACTGGTTAATGGTTATACTTACAATTGAAAAGATAACTGAGAATATTTATTTCGAAGTAGCTTTAAATACTTGATTTGGCCATACAATGAACTATTGTGCTTTTACACCACTAATAAGAGGTAGAGTATACGTCGGTCTATCCCAGTTAACAAAGATGCCTCTTCTATTTTTTTTTTGCCTTCAACACAATAATTATCCCAGTCTTATATGTCTAAGTTTGATTTTGTGCCGTTAGGACTTGACAGAGGGAACGACCCTCTGATGACATCAAAAAATTCATACAAGCTTCTCTAATATTAGAATGGCAAACTCGATCCATTTCCCAACTAAGGAAAAAAGATGAAAAAATAATGATGATAAGGCAACAAGAAATCACGTAGAAGACAACAAAAATACGCGGAAACTAGTCGCTGCGAGTATGCACGGATAATCGCGTTTAAGCATTTTGTATAATGTATGTTAAATCAGTGACAATCAGGTCATGCAACTACCTTAAGGGAGATGACCCTTACATACTACCCCCATATTTCCATATCAAGCACGTCCCTTGTAGGTCCTTTTTTTTTGTGTTTCAAGCACAAGCCACAATGTAGGATGCGTACTGTAAAAGGCCAACCATATTGGCCTTAGTATTCTGTGATTTTGCTATCCTGCCCTATCTCTTGGAAAACACACTTGAAGACTAACAAGAGTGTACTCACTATCGTCAAATCGATCAAGCTGCTTTTTGGGTCTTTTTTTTTTGTGTGTGTGATCCTACTTTTGCATGTGTTGCTTTATGCTGCTGCTCATAGATAAAACCTGAGAGCATAAGACGTTAAAACCGGGTTCCCTTCCTGCTAAATAACAGCACGGCAACTTCTGTCCATTTGAACTTATGGGTTGTTGACTTTCTTGATGATTGAACGGAATCAAGCCCAGGGGTAAATCCTCTAAGCCCTGGGTGATAAGGAACTTGAAAAATATGCACATGGGTAATAAGGAACCTGAAACAGGCATGGACAGAAATATGTCCCCCTCCCCATACCCCAATGGTGAATGTCGGAAGTCAACTTACTGGATCACGCATGTGTGGGCTGATTCACGGTCAAGCTCCTCCCATCATAAGACCCTTGAATTTGTGCCCAAAGTGGATTTTAATTGGATTCCTTACAAAATTTCCATTCAGTATCATTCAGAAATACCCCGACTCAAATTGACTTGGAACAGATCGTCATGAGTTCCCCTAGATCCCTCTTACCATTATCCGACAGCCCAGTCAAGGATCCCAAGTAAGGAGCCGAGCAAACTGAATGACTAAGTCAGAAAACATCCAACTACTGTGTCCAGCTCCCACAGCCCAGAGGTCATGGCCCAACTTTGTACCACAAAAAACCTCCAATAGAATAAAGGCAGCAAGATAAGGATAAGGCAGATCATTGAACCAAGCTGCCCAGCTTTTTCATCTGAAAAAACAAAACAAAAAAACTATGATGTGAGCACTATTTGCAAGGAAAAAGAAAAGAGGAAAATAACTTTAGTCATAAATGCTTCTGATAAACAAGAGACTCGTGGAGACAATTGCGCAAATTCAAGCAGCATGCTGAGTTCTAAAACTGCATAACATGACGTAAAGGAATATGAAAAGGTAAATCTACCAGTCACATGATAGAACCACATAGTATGCTGATTCCTTCTTCCTTTTAATTTTTCTTTTTGGGTAACTCTATGGGACCTATAAGCTTTGTGGAATAATATATAGTTCATAAGGACGGGATTGAAAGGGAAAAACGGAATCAATGAGCAATCCAAGTGGGACAATAGAGTGTCCATTCTTGAGCAGTTGCTGACCAGAAAAAAATGTACTCCTTGCTCCACGGCAAACCTAAGATATTCTAGTACCTCCAGCACCTGGGTCATTTATCTCAAATACCAAAAGCTTCTTCTTGATCTTAATTTTCCTACAGCTTTACGCCGGAACTAAAATCCAATCGCCTTCAGTGATTGAACAGTGAAATCTCAGCATCTCCATGGAGGTACTCAACTAAGAGACCTCGGAGAAATCGGCACACCAAAAGTAAGCATAGTTCAATCCTAACATTAACACTTCTCATGTCACCAACTTCAACCATCAAATTTACTCACCTTCTTCCAATTACAGAGTGATTTCCTTTAAATCACTGCCACTAACTAACTAAAAGGTAAAGGTCGCCCACTCAAGCACACAAAAACCAAGTATTACATAAGTTAGCACTCCACCTAAATACAAGACTGCTGTGCTGAAAATAGCTGTAGTTGAAAAACTGCATACCATTGGCCTCCTTCTCTTAAAGATGAGATGTGCTTCAACTACTAAGTAAACAATGCAACATGAAACCAAGTGTAGAAGGACCCCTGCATTATCCATTAGTAAGGTGCACACACTGTCAACAAGGTCGTAGGTAACCTACTTGCTTCTTCAGCCCAAAATTCAATTTGTATCTCCTTTTTTAGGGAAAAAGTTAATTTGTATCTCTCGTACAGTAAATGTCTGAACTGCAAAGTCAAATACCCATATTATAAACTAACATTGGTTTCCCATTTGTAACCCAAACAGAACTTCCTAAAAACAGTTCCCTGACAACAAGGAGAAGCAACATTGGAAGCCACAAAATAGGGAAGGAAGTCAACACTGCTAACAAACGACCGAGAAATGAGCACCCAAGACCGTCTCCTTGTGGCCAATGAAGCAGGTGCAAACAATAGAAATCAAGGTTAGACTAAATACTAGGTGGTTTCTTCTCATCTGCCTAAGCTTTGATAGGCATAGTTACCTAACACCTCTGCCAATGGGAAGGTAGCAAGTACTATGAAATAGCCAAGAAGCGTGCAAGCTTGGCCCAAACACCACCTTTATTTTAAAAAAATAAACGACTGCAAAGGAGAATCTCAAAACAAACTCCTCCACACAATGCATCCGACATCAAGTAAATGGAAGCAAAAATGTCCTTCTTCCTTTTGTTTCAGTTCCCTGATAAAATAAGTCTCTCTGTGAAGAACTAAACCCACCCCCCACAATATCAACATATAACAGGTAAAATGGAAAAGAAGTTGATAAAAAAATAATAGTAGTAGTAGTAGTTCAGAGAACCCCAGGATCTATATGTTAGTGAACTGAGATCAAATCCTAGACTATATAACCCATCAGGAACACTAAACCTAAACATTAGGCTGGTGTCTGCAAGAATTAGTCTCCAAAAAAAAAAAAAGGCATTTCACAAGCATAGAAAAGAAAGAGAGGGATCGATCTACATCTAGATATTCCTGAACAGAAACACAAAGAGACAGAAAGAAGATATAGAAGCACATCCAAGTAAAATCTCTTAGAAAGATTGTATAATTCAGGGGCCATCAAAACAGAATACTTGCCTATGGCATTTTGTTTGGCAGTCATCAATTGCCAATGTAGCTTCCACTGTCTTCACTTCAGATCTCAACGCGTATTTCAATTGCTGCAGCCAGGATGACTGGCCTTATGAACAGTATAGAACAGCTACATGTTAAGTGAACGGTTCATGAAGGATTACCCAAGCGTTCACACAGATGCTGCATTTTCGAATTTGCATGAGTTAATCAGATCAGGGAGGTATATCAATCTCTAAACTCCAAGACCACCCCAGCTTCACTGCTCAGCCTTTGTCTCCCCATCTGGCAACAATGATCTTATTCCAAAGAATCTACAAGACTAATCCAGTCTATTTTCGGCTGTAGTAGCTGCTTCCAATGAAACTGATAACTTGATAGACCAACACAGAGTGTTTCATTGAGTGACACTATACCTCTTATTTCCTAAGGCATAATCCTTTCCCACCAGTACCCCATAATGATTTGAGTTCATTATTAACCGCCAACTTCAAGTTTGAACTCAAATAAAACAGGGATAAGATAGTTATTTTTCAGATCATCACTATGTTTACAGCATGCCACTACAGTGCAGACTGTCATTCATCAAGTGCAATATTTATGGTATGCATATTCACTGCTACTGATTTTCTTCATAAACAACTAAACTAGAAAATTCGCTCAACAAAAGCATTCATAAATATAATGCCCACAAAGCATTCTCCCATAAGTACTGGTGGACATCATTCATATCTACTCTTCACTATCATTCATTTCCACTCTTTACATCATTCATTTCCCACTCTTCACTATAGTTATCCTGGCCAATATCCTATATACTAACTTGAATAATACACCCAGGGAATAGAAACACAGTGCAAAAATTCTTCAGGGAAGACTACCATAATAGTGGTTCCTATCGTGATGAGGGTTATTGCCCTGCATCAATTTCTTCTGCCAGAATTAAGTACTGAATATATCTCTCAAAGGGAGGTCCAACTAATACAATCAAGAGAACACGGGTTTGTAATGTCCTCAAAGCAGCTACCTCATGGTTAAGCTTCAAATCCCAAAATACTTTTTTCTAGTAAGCCAAAACATTGGCAACTTCATATTCTCATACAGTACACCATCTATTATGATAACAACGTGGTCAACCATACTCCCAAATTCATCAGCTAGTCCCTTGCAAAATGCTTTTCCAATTGATAATACAATCTTAAAAGTTTCACCAGAATTATTAAGAGAATCAAATGCTCACAAAGAGCAAAATGGACAAGGAATATGTACACAAAGAACTGGAATGTTGCTACTTTTAAACTATAAAGTTATAACATTAGACATTAATTAAAAATATCCATCTCCATCAGCTATGGGAGAGCCTTAATTACCCTATACAGTTCAAGATAACAAGCAGCGCACAGTACTTTAGTACCCGAATATGATAACATCCACATCAGAGACTAGAAAATAATAAGCACAAACAGAAGAATAAAAAAGAGGCCCTTCTTCCTACTGGATAGCAAGCGAACAGGAGAGAACACCTCAACGACGATTCATCTGAGGTTTCTCAAGTCCTCCCCATGAAGCTGAAGCAGCACCGTACAAAGGACCCTTGTCCGCAGCACCCTGAGAATAACGGATGAATGTCAATCCACCAAGTCGACACTACCTATGCTGTTTGCTATGACCACTAAAATAAAATTCCCAATCATGTGACTGGAAATATTCATACCATATGAACCCCATATCCCTCGCCATAAGGAGCAGGAAAAGTTGCATCATGTCTGCCATATTTCATTCCATATGATCCACCTTTAGCAAACAGATAATAAATCGTTAACATAAGTAACCAAAAGAACAAAGAACTGTCACATTTATTGAACTCCTTCAACCACACTAGAAGGCCAATATATGCTCTAATTAGGCCACCAGTTATCAAGAGTAAACTAAGTTCTAAGTCTACTGCTCAAACAGTAGAGGCTTATAAAGAGATATAACTTGTAATCATTCTTCTCACAACCCTTTAGCTAAAGAAGTTTGAGGATGGATTTTAAACAACTTTTCCTTAAAGAACCTATATAAGGAATGCATGTTTCCATCATGGCAGGAACATTACTTTGCTTATAAGTATCATGCAGGCTCATATTGTTCAACTATATTGTTGGTTTCGCGCACTATTTGGTCATTACCTGATTGCATTTCCGAGGACAATAGCAGTAAAAAAAAGAAATTGGTCATCTCTATATAACTCTTTCTATCTCTAGAAGTGGGCGCTTTTCTTGTGGGGGTGGGGGATGCCAGTTGGTTGATAGGTAGATCTGCCTCTAACACTGAAACAAGTGGAACCAAAAGAGATCCTTCACTGCAACTCCAGAAAGAGTTCCTATATCATGAGATACAAGCACTACCAAAGAAATGTATTCACCACAAACTCCCAAATCTAAAGGTCATTTAGCCTCAAAGGGCAAAACCTGCAAACTACTTGAGAAAATAATAATCCAGAAAGAATGTTTTTACTTGGAATCACTATTCACTACTTCAAGCCTCGCCATCCTACCATTACAACTGGGTTATAACAGAACCCTACTTGCTTTCAAGCTCAAAGGAAAACCAAAATAAATAAAAGACTAAAGAGACTCATCTATAAACAGCAAATAAATCCAAGGCAGAAATTACCACTCAGCAACCCTTTCCCACCCACCTCAATGTTTGGGTCCAACAGAAATCACATGTCTCTGTAGATTCCCCAATTTTTGTGTTACCACTCATATACAAGCCCCCCCCCCCCCCCCC
>MCJB01005524.1:106028-136358 GCA_002018475.1 Nicotiana obtusifolia
AAATTGAAAAATTATTCACCTAATAGAAAATGTTTGGGTCCAGAAATAGGGGCTCCCTGATCCTAAGATTGCCACATTGGGCAACTACCTAAATAAATATGGAGGCTAACCTGGGACAGCAGATTGGGTAGAGGAAAAATCGGAGAAATTTAAATAATACCAATCAAGCATAGATAAGATTTATAACAGAGCTATTTAAGAAACTACTAGAAACATAATAAGAGCCATTACAAGGAAAAGTGCAAGAACATATTCGCATAATGACAACTTTATAATGCTAAGTACATCTTCTGCTAATTCGAAACACAGGGCCCTCGGTGAATTACTTGAAATATTTTGGATGATAATGGTCCTTGATAGTTCGTTTCATCTTATCTCAGCTTTTATTTTCTCTTTGGTATAAGCTCATTTCGTTGTAGTTGTATATACAGCTACATAATAAAACATAGTTTCCTATATCATACTTAGAATGATGCATGCAGGCAGGTGGGCCTGTGCGGCTGTGCCTTGCTGTAGTGGCCAGATTGCACAGAAGTTGGGGCTCAAGGTTGAAGGCAATCTTGTTTAATAAATTTTAAAAGTACGTGTAGGAGAAAGATAACTAGTTTTTATCAGGCAGGTGAATAAATAAGACTGCTCAAATATAAATTAGCTTGGTCCCCAATTACCCAGAAGACCAAAACTTTTAGCACTTATCAAGGATTTTAACACCTACTACAGTCTTTAGGGACACTGGTAAAAATAAATCTAGTCGGACTCTGCCATTTTACCATTAGTTAAAGTTTCAACCCTCGAGCATCAACAATTTCTGAACTTCTCTTCTACTACATACCAATACAGGAAGAAGGGGAGTAAAAGGAAAAAAGGTCATTTCTACAGTTGGAATGTGTCAAATCTGCTCGGGAAAGCATTGGAGAAGCAGTAGAAACAGTAGCTCCACCACTAGAATAGAAAACATGTAAACTGCCCCCCACATGCTTTATAAAATAAAGTGTAAACTACTAAGAGCGTACCTGCAGCCCATGCTCTACCATCAGAATTAGAAAGTTCAGCACGTAGCTTCTCAACTTCGCGTGCCATTGAAACTAAGTTTGTCTCCATTGACTGTCTCTGATCCATGAGTTCAATTTTAGCCTTCTTTTCATAGTCAATAGCAGACCTAGAAGTCACGATCAAATTAATAAAAGGGTTTCAACGCCTGATGGCCACCAAGCAGGTTTTTGAAGTAACAGCATTCCATGTTAATCATATCTCCAGAAACAGAAAGAAACAAAGTAAGAGCAGATACCTTGCGCGTAAAAGTTCCTGATGCAGACCATCAATATCAGCCCTTAAAAGGGGAATCTGTTGGTTATCAGCTTGCAGCTTGGCGAGGTCTTTGGTGAGGGTCTGCACCTGGCCAGAGAGATCCTGCTTAATAGTATTAAGCCTCTTAACTTCAGTATGGAGTTGTTTAGCCTCATTTTTCAGAGGTTCAGTAGCTCGAAGATCACTTTCCAGCTTCAAACCCCTTTCGATCAATTCCCTAGAGCGCATTTCATGCTCCGCCTGAATATCACCTATTGCAAGATTCATGCGATGAAGTTCCTCCTTTGCAGCACCCAATTCACGTTGCAGTGCAATTCGATCTTCAACCAGTCTCCGGTTTTCACCCAAAAGTCTGCGAATTTCAACATGTTGTATTTCAAGTTCTTCCTCCAACAAAGCAGGATGAGGCATGGGCCGAGGCATAGGACCCCGAGCAATATGTCCTTCTGCAGGATAGCCCCGGCGGTTATCAAATGCTTCTCGAGGAATGCGATTCCTTCCTGCCATCTCACACAGTGCTGTAAATGAGTGAGTACAGCAAAAATAATTAGACCACAATAATAAGAAACAAACAGCTCGAAAACAAGTAATGATATGGCAATTCAACCAAATCTTAAACAATGTGGGGTCAAAACAAGCTACGGTCGCAAGAGCACAATATTCTCATCAGTAACACGCAAATAATAGTTTATTTAATTGGCAGAGTCAGATAGTGCACAACACAACTAACACTAGACAACAAATCGTTGGCTGCTTCTATCTGAGCAAATTCTTAACAAGCATCCCTAGTTATCCAACAGAAATTAAAGATATAAGACAAAATCACTCAAATCTTATTGTGAATTTTTTTCTTTAGAGGTGTCTCATCAGGAACTTTACAGATCTAGAAAATACAGGATGACAAAAAAAGGCGGCATTCATGTGTAGAAGGGTTAATAAATAGTCGGCTAATGTAAGTAGTAATAAATGGGGAGCTAAAAGCAACTAGCAAACTGAATTGCAGCAGTCAACTGTCTAGCTGCAGTTAGAAACTACGCTCGTATAGATAAAAGATCCCAAATATTCCTTTCCATTAATGAGGAAATCAGTTTGCACAAGAAACAAACAAGTCGGCATTTAATTTTTGGAAAGCATATAAAAATAACATTAATTAATTGCAGAATAAAAAAGCCTCGAAATAACAGAATTAGTTACATAACAGACTGTCAATTAGCGGGTAAACAACGTGCTTTAAACTATATAAAGTGCATATACACTGGTAATACATATAATCTAGCATGAACATTCACAAAGAATAAACTTTACACAGAATAATAAGGAAAAAAAAAAAAAAAAAAGCTACTCACGAATCCCATAACACTACATCAATCAAAATTCATCCGTTAATTCCCGGTCTATACAACAACAAAGAATTCAAAAAATAAAAATAAAGATCAAGACTCCTCGTTGATAGTTCAAAACTCAACGTTATAAAAAGGACAAAAGTATACCCTGAAAACCCTAAAATCGGCATTCATAATAATCTGAATAGATTCCTGAAGTGAACAGTGCTAAAATTTAAAAAAGATTGCCAAATCAAACGGAATAAATTACAGCTGAGATTGGGTTTTAGAGCTTACGAAAATAAAAAAGTTGATTTCGTCCAAACCGATGTAGAGGTGCCTCTCTCTCCGCCGCTAGGAGAATTATTTCCGCAGCCTTGCAAAGTGGCAGAAAATAGTTTTAGGGCCTTTTTGACGATGCCTTAGGACTAAAGTTGAAGGGAAATAAAAAAAGTAAATTACCTTGTCCTATCCCGCAAAAATAAGGAAAGAACGATTTATTTATGAGAAAATTAAATTAAATAATTTTATAACAAAAACTTCAAGTTTAATAACTTTTTTAACATAAATAAATTTTTTATCAAACATTTAAGATCGTCAATTTTCAAGATTATTGAGTGTAATTTTCTGAGAAAGAAAAGTCAACATTTAAATTCATTTGTAAATACTAGTAACATAATTTTCTTTCAATAATATAAAAGCATTGATATTTGTATGATATTTGAAATTATAAAAAATATATTTGTTACTATCCAAACTTCATGAAAGGTATGTTAAAGGATGGGAGAAAAATGGAGAATTATACGAGCATGTTGCATGTAATTTGCCTTTGCTAGATTTAGAGGCATTTGCACAAATGGCCTTTTCTATGTCACTATTTAAATTCTATCCTTCGGAGCGGACTAAATTTTGTCTGCCAAAAGAAAAGAAAAAAATTATTCAATTATGTTTAAAGACAACATTTAACCAAGTTGGCTAACGGACACAGAATTTAAAGAATGGCCTTAAGAAAGATCATACAGTGTAAACAACCCCTAAATTTATTTCATTCTCCAAAACCCATGTACTATCAACTTCCCACCAATAGGTTGTAAGTTCGAGTCACCCAGCAAGGTGGGGAGTTTTTGGAGGGAGGGAAAAAAAATGTACTACCAACTTGGTCATCGCAAAAGTCTCTAGCTTTTTAGCATGAATCCTTCTGTAGAATAAGATACTGTGAATGTTGTTACACGCGCATATTTCAGCTGTGATATCTCAAAAGTGATAAAACTTATACTATAAAAGACACATGGTATGGACTTACTTTTTTGGTATATACCATAGTGCAGATATTACTTTCCACTTAATGATTGCTTCATACTAACCAACAAGGAAAACAAAAATGCCAATATCAAATAAGTTGTGACATTGGTGAGAGAGATTCCTATGTGCAAATTTATAGTCACCACTGACTTCCCAGAAAATTGCATCATCATATAAAAATGCAAACACCTCATTCGTGTTCGCCATAACCAGACGCTCAGGAAAGGATACTAGGAACTATCTTTAAGGAAGTAAAACTTCCCATAAGATCTATAGTCTTACCAATATCACAAACATAAAAGCTTTTTAGAAATCAGCAACATTTGATGGAAGTTCATTGATGACCACATTGTAGAACCTTTGAATATCAGATAACATTTTTTCCTCATCTGCTGTTACAAAGTTGATAGCATATCCTTTACTTTCAAATTCTCCACTTCTTCCAATACGACGGAGATAATCCTCTAGTTGAGTTGGAAGATCATAGTTGATCACAATACACACCTGTTGCACATCAATAACACGAGCTGACAAATCAGTTGTGATAAGTATACTAGAGGAACCAGAGCAAAATTCACGCATTATTATGTCTCGAGTTTTCTGGTCCATTTTTCCATGAGTGGCTGAGACTGTGTGACCACGGGTTCGCATTTTATCTGTTAGCCAATTGACCTTTAGGCGGGTGTTCACAAAAATAACACTTTTGGTGATGTTTAGTCTCTCATAAAGATTACATAGTGCATCAAGCTTTCGTTCTTCCCTTACAACATTGACATAAAATTGTTTGACACCCTCAAGAGTCAGTTCATCAAATTTGACTAAGATTCTCACTGGCTTATTCATGAACTTCCTTGTGATTTCAGCGGCGTCAGCCGGCATGGTTGCATAAATTGCTACTACTTGAACTTTGGCAGGCAAAAGTTGCAAAATGTCATGTATCTGCCAATAAACGTACATGGAAGAGAAAATCAAAACTATGAATCTGTAAAGTGCTGGTAAAATGAAATGTAGGGGAAAGATCGAGTCTGTATATAGCACTACATGAGAAGTAGCAACTCAACAAATTGAACGGGGTGGGAATTGATACAGGAACCTACACGGGGGAGAAAATGCACTAAACCTGTTTTTGCATAGCTTTAGCAACTAATTGAATAGGAAGGATGACCAAATATTGTGCTACCAACATTATGCATACCACTGAAACCTCTATTCTAATCACCAAGAATGATTAAGGAAGGAGGAAAAGCACATGTTGACATTGTTTAGTTTCACATCTTCTACACTGGTTATTTCAAGAGAATTAATAAAACAGATACTCCAAAACTGGGAAATACCCAGCCACCCTCACACCTAAACATGTCCAGAAAGCATATATCATCGAAAACTTTTTAAGTGTAAATTCAACTGTAGAAGATGAACTACCTGGTCTTTAAATCCCCTTGAAAGCATTTCATCAGCCTCGTCTAGCACAAACATTCTAATGTGGTCAAGAAGCAGAGGTTGTTGTTTCCTCTGCAACATGTCAATTACACACCCAGGTGTACCAACAACGAGATGAACGCCAGCTGATAAGATATGCTTATCCTCCTGAATGCTATTACCACCTACACAAACATGGACCTTTACCCCAAGGTGGTCGCCAAGTGCTTGCATGACATTCTCAATCTGTTGTGCACGTTCACGAGTAGGTGCCAAAAACAAGGCTTGGCATTGAACTAAGCGACAGTCAAGCTGCTGTAGAATTTCAGAACAAAATGCAGCTATCTTCTCTGAGGCAGATAGAACCTGCTGAATTACATCAAGTCCCCCGCAGGATGGAAGTATACCACTTTGCTGGGTTGTGGATGGTTTCTTAATACCTTCAATAGAAGCATCAAAGATTGCACTCAGCAAAATGAATTAGGAGGTGAGAAGCGCGAATTGGCTAGAGGAGAAGAACTTAATAGTTTTAGTACCATTTTGAGGAATAGAAAATCCAAAATTCTTAAAAGACTTAACACTTAAACAAATAGATAATCCAAACTGAACCTAAACAATGAGACAAATTTGATTGATTTTTTGAAAACAGACCTTCTTTATTTGTTCGTATCTGATCCATCAGTTCAATTTTAGCCTTATTTTCATACTCAGCAGCAGACCTAGAAGTCATAAGACAAACTTAACATTACCTCCTGATAGCCACATTGCATGTTAATCATACTTCCCGAAGCAGCAGGACACAATAATAACATATACCTAGCACGCAAAAGCTCCTGACTCAGTCCATCAATCTCGGCCCGTAACAAAGGAATCTGTTCGTTTTCACCTTGCAGCCTGACGAGGTCCTTCGTGAGTGTCTCTACCTGGCTAGAGATATCTTGCTTAATGGTACAAAGCTTCATAACTTGAGAACGGAGGTTTTTAACCTCAATTTTCAGAGGTTCAAGAGCTCGAAGATCTGCTTCCAGCTTTAAACCCCTTTCAGTAAGTTCCCTGGAGTGGATTTCATGCTGAACTCGAATATCACCTATCATAAGATTCATGCGATGAAGTTCCTCCCTAGCAGCACCTAATTCACGTTGCAAAGCAATTCGATCTTCAACCAGTCTCCGATTTTCATCTGAAAGTCTACGGATTTCAGCATGTTGCATTTCAAGTTCTTTTTCCAACAAGGCAGGATGACGCATGGGTGGAGGCATAGGAACCATGGGAATATGTTGTGCAGGGTAACCCTGATGATTATGAAATCCTGCCATCTCAGTGTACTGTAAAAAGAGTAATTGCAGCAAAAGAATTAGACCACACAATTAGAAAAACTCAGCTCAAAAGCAAATGAATGATACATCAGTTCAATTAAGTTGTTAACAATGTTATAGAAGTCTTCAAAATCTTCTGTGGGGAAGGAAATAAGTTCACAGAGCAAAGTTGCAGCGGTTATGCCATTCTCAATAATAACAAAGTTATCAATATTATGGCTGGGCCTTTGAACCAAGGGAAGCTTAACGAACCCAATTAATAGTACAATTTTTGACAGAGATAAGAGAAGCGAAAAACCAAAAAAAAAGAGGATAGGCCATTAACTTATAGTTCAAGTCCCTGTTGGAGGGAGGGGGAGGAAATTGAATTCTACAGAACGACAAGATGGAAATAAGAGCAAATTTATCACTACATAATGGACTTTCAAGAATTGTATTTACATGAAAACTAACACATCGAATTACGAATATACTAATTAAAAGACAAGCCAGTGAGAAATACTAGGAATGCCAATCACTCAAAACAGACAAATACATAAGTTAAGCATACAGTGTTACATCCCCTACTGGACAGACAAACTCATAAAAAAACTTAAGCTTATCCAATAGTAAAACAGAAAAAGGAAAAAAAAGGCAATGAATTAATAGAAGCTAATATGGAGGGAACTTGATAAATCCAGTAAAGTTAAGATGAAACTGATATTTCCCTCAGACTAACAATCTCACTCTATAGCTGAATTGAAAAATTAACCATCATATGTATACTTCTTGATGCTGATCAACATAAAATAACAAAATAGTGTTTCAAAAGCATAATTTCTCATCAGTAAATTGGAACAATTTTTTTTATTTAAATTGGCAGTTCAGATAGTGCACAAGCAAAGTAACAACGACAGACTAATCGTTAGCTGCTTAATTGTTAGCTTACTCATAAAAAGCACCCCTAGCTTTCTTAAACGGATGGAAGATATAAGATGATTTCAGTCTTGCTTCTTAACAATTTCCTTTTGCTGCATTTTCGTTTTGCGCTCTGCTCTTCTGTTACACATGCAATCGATTTTCCGACTTTATACAGCAAAACAAAGAAACAAAAATCAAGATCGAAATTACTCCTTTTCTTTCTCAGCCAAGGGTGTAGTCTAATGGTCAATCAATTGGATTGAGCAAATCCTAGTGACGCAAAAACACTACGTAATTCTTACTAGGTGATCGTGATTCTTTATGTTCAAGCCTTGACGGAAAGAATTACGCAATACCTGTAAAATTAGTTCAGTGTATGCAAGCTGGTCTAGATAATACCATAATAAAAAATATCTTGTTCTTTCAACAGCATGTAGAACAATTAAAATGTAAAAACAACCCTAAACTCCACACTCTTTTTTTTTTTTTTTTTGGGGGGGTTAATAGAGGAGATAACTCGACTAAGAAAACTGTCAAAATCAAAAGGAATGAAATAGGGCTGAGATAGAATTTTAGACCTTGAGAAGATAGGGGAAGTTGAACAATGGCAACGCCGGATGCCGGTGGAAAAGGTGCCTCTCTCTCCGCCTCCGGGAGAACGGTTTAGGAAGTGATTTTAAATCCGTTATACTCAAGCCCCGTCCCGCCGAAACAAAATGATATTCGACCAGAAACAGTGATAGTAGCTCAAAGGGAGAAAAAATGTTTATCTTTTATAGGAATTGATTTCTTAACTTTTTTAGGAATAAAATCAAAGCTATTTTATTATCTTTATCAAGTATTTTAAATTAACTTCTCGGTAGGGAGTATTTTACTCTTGGACTTACGCGGTGCGAATCCGATTACACAGGTAAGCATATTTGACCATTTAGATACCAGATGATTACAAAAATAAAGTACATTATGATATTTCATTACTAAGATATAAGTGTTACGAATTTATACGAAGATCTCTAAAAAATTTATTTTTATATGATTTGTAATAATCGGGTTAGTTTTATCTTTTTCCTTTTTGTGATATAGCTATTGGATAAAAGAAATGTTCAGCTTCTTCTATTTATGTTTTTGATATTATATTTCAGAAACTTATCGCGTGATAAGTCTTGAATTTCTATCTAACAAACGTTTAAATTTATCAATTTCTTCTCGATAAGCTAAATATATAATGGAATAAAGTTAATTTGAATGTTTACTAGGTAAGTAGTTGAAGAAGTGCTATGATTACTATATCTCAATATATTTTTTAATACTATATTTTAATAATTAAAGGTCGATTTTATCCCCATTAACTCAATGAGAACAAATAAAAATTATTAAAATCTTAAACATAAAAATTGATAATACGGACAAAGGGGAAAATATAAAAGTGACCTTACGTTCTTATTCAGTTTCACAATCTTTAATATTTTACTTTAGCCCGTTTATTTCTTTCCTTTGTTTCCATCATAATTAAAGGGACTATTAGTTTTCTTTTTTCCTCCTCATAATGAAACTTAAGTGGTTTGGAGAATATCGTAAATGGTAATTTTATGAAAGCAACACAAGAAGATCTCACATGAAATTCGAAACGGGTACGTATGATTGACGGACTATTTCTTCGTCCAAGAAATAGCAACTTAAATTTTTTATAATCAATGTGCCGGCTAAAAAAATAAATACGATAAATATAATTCGATCGCTTATTTGTGTAAACTAAAATAAAAATCTTATTGTTAATTCCGTACATAAAAATATGCTTATTGAGAAAGGAGTAACTTAAGAAGGACAACTTAATCTTTTTACAATTTTAATTATCCAAAATTAGAAAGTAGTTTAGACCTCCATCAGTCAGTTAATTAGTTAACTATATATAGTGTAATATTTCCTTGTTGTATATTCACGTGAATATGCATAATCATTTTATGATCCTCTCGTCTCTCTAACTCTCTCTTTGTATCCTATCTTCTTCTTCTTCATTTTTAGGGTTCATACCCACTCTGATATTCAATTAATTTCATGGTATCAGAGCGATTGAGCTTGATATTCTAGCTCGAAATTGACAATCCATTCCACTATTACATAATTCTTCTTGTAAATCTGGTGAATTATTGTATTAATGGAAAACGAATAAAATTTGGGACAAAATTCAAGTCATCAGCAACATGCAAGGGAACAACTGAATTATGGCATTGGAAATCAACCAATTGGAGTAGAAAATCCACCAATTAGAACTGGAGATCAGCCAATTTGAGTCGACTATAATCATCCACTTTTTTTGTCTTCGGTTGATATAAGTGGGATACAAATTATCTCGTTTCAACTCATAAGTATTGAGAATTACTGTATTTGGTATTGATCAATACGTGTCACTTTGTTAGGTAGAAACAAGTCAGGATTCGTTGATGGTACATGCAAGAAGGAGAAGTTCCCATAATTCTTATGGAATCACTAGGAAAGGGTGAATGCGATTGTACTTTCATGGATTATGAACTATGTTTCTAAAAATCTTCTCGGAGGAATCATGTATGCATCTTGTGGCCAAGTGGTTTAGGAAGACTTATCAGAACGATTTAATAAGGCAAATGATTCAAAATCCTTTAATCTTTATAAAAAAATTGCGACTCTGTCTCAAGGCACTACATCTGTATCAGTGTATTTCTCAAAACTTAATGATATATGGGAAGAGTTTGAAGCCTTGGTACGAGCTCCAGGCTGTGATTACCTAAAATCTAAGGAGTTTGTTGCTTATCTCCAGAAACTAAAATTGTATCAGTTTTTAATGTGGCTTAATGACTCATATGCTCATGCTAGGAGTCACATTTTAATGAGAAGCGTTGCACCCACAGTTAATCAAGCCTATGCAATGATAGTAAGTGATGAAAGGCAAAAATCAATAGCAACAACCACTAGGATTTTAGGAGCCAATTCTACTGTTATGACTGAAAGTTTTGATGCAGTAATGTACTCAAGAACTAGAGGAAATCAAAGGTTCAAGAAAAATTATAACATTCAATGTGAGTTCTATAAACTCAACGGGCACAACAAACAGAATTGTTACAAAAATAGTTGGTTATCCACCCGACTACAGACCAAAAAAGAGAGCGGGAGTAGGAAGCAATGCAGCCTATAATGTCATCACAGACAACCCTACACAACAGACATGCAATGGTTAAATGATACAAGAGCTCCTCTATAGAATTTGACTATGAATACAAATCAAGTTCTTGTAACTACTGAGGACTAAGGGACTGTATTTGGCCTAAATTTCAATCAGCTGAATCAAATGGCAGGTTGCTCCTTCTCTAGAGATTAGTATGAGCAAATTCTTCAATTGCTCAACAAGGCAAGATCTAGTCAAACTTCCAATACAATGTCATCCCCTACAGCAAATACAACAGGTATTAGTTGTGCTCTATTGGCTACAATCGACAAGATTGGATATTAGACACAAGAGCCACAAATCACATGGTAGCTGAGTTGAATATGCTAAACAAGTCAACTATTCTTCAGTCTGAAAAATTAAAGAAAATATTTATGCCAAATGGGGATATCGCCTATGTTACACATACTGGTGCTAGCAATCTATCAGACGGGAACACAATTACTGATGTGTTCTATGCTCTACAGTTTTAGTTTAATTTGTTATCAATGTCTAAAGTGACAAAGGAATTGCAATGCTTAGCCAGCTTCTTTCCTGATTTCTGTGTATTTTAGGAACTCTTTAGTGGGAAGGTGAGGGCGATTGGTAGAGAGGATGATGGACTCTACATGCATGAAAGGCAAGCTGTTGGAACTTCTTTAGCAGCAACAGAAGAAATAACCGACAAGAATCAGACAATTACAACTACAGCAAAGGACATTAGCTTATGGCGCAGGAGGTTTGGTCATGTTTGAACTACAATCTTTAAGAAGTTACTACATATGAAAGCAGAACTTATAACTGACAATTTGAAAAATTGTATAGTATGTCCTTGTGCTAAGCAAACACGGTTATCATTCCCTACTAGTAGTATTAAAATTGTTGGAAACTTTGATCTAATACATATGAATTTATGGGGGCCATACAAGACCCCTACATATGATGGTAATAAATATTTCTTAACAGTTATTGATGTTTTTTTCAAGAATGACTTGGTATTTTTACTTAAGCAGAAACTTGAAGCGTGTGTTTAACTACAACAATTTATAATACTGGTTAAAACTCAGTTTGACAAGATTGTTAAAATTATCAGAACAGATAATGGCATTGAGTTTGTAAACTCTATGTGTATTGATATGTTCAAAAAGCTTGGAATTATCCATCAAACTTCGTGTGTCTACTCTCCTAAGCAAAATGGAGTTGCTGAGAGGAAGCATAGGCACATATTAGAGATCACTAGGGCTATCAGATTTCAGGCTGAAATACTAATAAGATTTTGGGGACACTATGTGAATGTTGTTGTTTATCTCATAAACAGGATGCAAGTACTATTATTAGTAACAAAACTCCCTATGAGAGGCTATATCAGGAGCTACCACCCTACGATCACCTAAAAGTACTAGGATGTCTATGTTATGCCAAGATAGTTCAGCAACATGACAAAATAATAGCAAGAACCAAAACTGCAGTCCACATGGGATATGCAGAAACTCAGAAAGGTTACTTATTATATGACCTAAAGGATAGGATTTTTTTTGTTAGTAGGGATGTAGTATTCCGAGAGGATGTCTTTCCCTTTAAGAGGAAAGAAGACTCCACAGTACCTATATTCCCAATCTCAATAACATCACATCTGCATGACATTCAGTGCCTCAGGGTGTATAGATACATGATCAATCAACAAATAGATCAGTTCAACCTCCAAGTAACACTATGGAACCATAACTTAACTATACATCAGAGGATACACATGAGCAGCCTCAAATCTATGAAGAAAATGTTCATCAATCTATAGAACCACATATAAATTCAATTCAAGATTTTCAGAATTTATGTTCAGAAATGCCATCTACATATTTCCTAAACCTAAACTCTTCCACTCAGACCACATCTCTAATAGTTCAAGCCGGATATAAAAGATCCAATGGGGGGGAAAGGCCACCTATATGGTTGAGTGATTTTGTTTCACTCAATATTCATCAAGAAGTTCCCTATTCTATCTCAAAATATATATCATATGATGGACAATCCTCAACATATCAAGCATACATAGCCACTTCTTAAACTGTAACCGAACCTGCAAACTACTCAGAAGCTATTAAAGATCCAAGATGGATAGAAGCAATGAAAGAAGAAATTGATGCCTTATATATAGTCAAATTGATGCCTTATATATAGTCTTTCTTCCTGAAGGTAAAATACCAATAGAGTGTAAATGGATTTACAAAGTAAAATACAAAGCTACAGGTGAAATTGCAAGGTTTAAAGCCAGACTAGTGGCAAAGGGATACGGCCAAAAAGAGGGGATTGATTATCAGAAAACTTTTTCACCAGTAGTTAAAATGAAGACAATAAGAACTGTACTGGCAATTGCAACTGAAAAGCAGTGGCATATACATCAAATGGATGTGTATAATACCTTTCTTCAAGGGGACCTATATGATGAAATTTACATGGAGCTTCCACAAGGATTTAAGAGCCAGGGGAAGAAGAAACCAGTGTGCAAGCTCATCAAATCCTTGTATGGTCTAAAACAAGCTCCAAGACAATGGAATGCAAAATTGACTGAAGCAATGACAAAGTCTCAGTTCAAGCAAAGCCTGTTTGAGCACTTCTTATTTATCAAGAAAACATCTAAAGGCACTACTATGGTACTAGTGTATGTTGATGATATGCTTACAACAGGTGATAGTCTGAGTCTGATTGAAGAAATAAAGAACACACTGCAACAGGCTTTTAAAATGAAGGATCTAGGTGAGTTAAAATAATTCATAAGTAATGAATTTGCAAGATCTAAACAAGGAAAACTGATGCATCAAAGGAAATATGCACTGGAGCTTATTTCAAAGCTTGGACTTGGTGCTGCTAAACCTTCTGTAACTCCCTTAGATACTCATGTTAAACTCACAACAAAAGAGTATAATGATCAGTGTAAAAGTATTAATCACAGCAGATGAACCTCTTGCTAGCATTTACTCATACCAAAGGTTGATAGGCAAACTACTCTACCTGACTATGACCAAACCTGATATATCATTCAGCATACAAACTCTTAGTCAGTTCTTGCAGCCACCTAAAAGATCTTACATGGAAGTAGCTATGAGAATTGTTAAGTATATCAAAAATCAACCTGGAAGAGGGATTTTACTATCAAGCACAAACAAGAACATTATCACAGCCTACTGTGATGCATACTGGGCTGCATGTCCACTCTCCAGAAAATCAGTAACAGGGTACTTGATCAAGATTGGAGATTCATTGGTTGCTTGGAAATCAAAGAAGCAAACCACAGTATCTAGGAGTTCCGCAGAGACTGAATATAGAAGCATTGCAGGCACAATAGCTGAACTCATTTGGCTACAAGGACTTATGCAAGAAATTGGAATTGAAGTAAATCTACCTATTGAAGTTTACAGTGATAGCAAGGCTGCTATGTAGATTGCGGCCAATCCTATATATCATGAAAGAACCAAACACATCGAAATAGACTGTCATTTTATAAGAGAAAAGATAGTGCAATGACTGATAGTAATAAAGTATATTCCTACCAAAGATCAACAAGCAGAAATACTTACCAAGGTCCTCAACATAGTTCAATACGAACATCTAAGTTTCAAGCTAGGAGTTCTCAACTTTTTTGCACCACCTAATTTGAAGGGGAGTGTTGAGAAAGGAGTAACTCAAGAAGGGCAGCTTAGTCTATTTACAGCTTTAATTAATCGAAATTAGAAAGTAGTTAACACCTCCATTAGTCAGTTAATTAGTTAACTATATATAGTGCAATATTTCCTTGTTGTATACTCACGTGAATATGCAGAATCCTTTTCAAATTCACTCATCTCTCTAACTGTCTCTAGCTCTCTCTCTCTCTGTATTCTATCTTCTTCTTCATTTCTAGGGTTCATACCTGCTCCAATATTCAATTAATTTCAAGGCTCAATACCACGAAATCTCATTTTTCTTTCTTCTGTAAAAAAATAGATATAGAAACACAGATAGCTACAGTTATTTAAACGATTATAAGTAGTAATCAACTTTTAATTGAAACCAGATGGACAGGTAAAACTCACTCTAAAGCTTCCAAATTAAAGTGATTAAAATGATGCCATTACAACTTAGTATATGGCCCCATATATAGACTCATAGATGGAAAGCGATAGCTTACCAAATATAACATATAAAATATTTAGTTTATAGTAATAAATTGATTGGCCTTTTTGGTCACCTTTTCTTTTTTATATATATAGCATTTGTACAGATTACAGACAAGAGGTGGAATATGAGAGTGGAGGACAAGTAAAATCAGTGAAAATGTCTAATGGAGTCCCAGAAAAAGTATAAATCTAAATACTGGAGTATATATGTGCGTGCAAAAATTCATAAGAAAAGGACAAATTAAATGTCCCTCCACAGGTGGGTTGAGCTGGTTATTGACTCGCCTATTTATTGAGCTCAGTTCATTTTGATCCAACCCATCTCAACCCATTTAAAATTGGGTTGATTTTCAGTTCAAATTAATCCATGAGTAACTTTATCAAAATATCGTAGAAATAATTTTTGCAACACAGTGTGTTGCAAAACCAGCTGCTTTTTCTCTAGTATAATTCGTTGTACTTGTAATCTTCTAATGTGTTGAGTTCTTCTAACATGTTGATGTTATTGTATGATCTTTTCTTTACTAATTGAGTAGTAGTGGAGTGGCTACTCTGTCGTCTGCTCTCTCCTTTTAATCCAAACTGGCATTCCCCTCTTCATTCTTACAGTTGGAAAGTTGATAATAGAATCCTCCTCAGCCACCCACCTGCAATTATGTAATTTTTCATGTATATAATTAATGCCGACAAATTTGGCGCAAGTCCAAATGACCCGTCGAATCCGCACAAGGTTGGGTTGGTTATTGACTCGCTCATTTATTGAGCTCAGTCCATTTTGATCCAATCCATCTCAATTCATTTAAAATTGAATTGATTTTTAATCCAAATTAATCCATGAGTAACTTTGTCAAAATATAGTAGAAATAATTTTTTTTGTTTGATATGTTATATATGACCATAACAAAAGAAAAAAATTTCTTATTTAGTAATTATACAATTCATAAGAAAATAACACATATTAAGTAAAGCCTGATAAGAGTTGGCAGGTTGGGCTATGACCCAAATTTTAGACAATCTTGACCCAACTCATCTTAGCCCAAGTAACTTTTGGGTGGGTCATTTGACCGACCCAATTATTGATTCAACCTATTTTGACCCGCTCAAAATTGGCACAACCCATCCATTTGAGTATTTGACACCCCTACAAACAATATAATTAACCAAAATTCAGCTTTTATTGGTACAATTCATAATTGCCCGTATAAATATTGTGTCGAACAGAAAACTTGTGATCGGTAGTAAAATATAGATTTGAGACCTAATTCGATCTTTATAGAGTTCTCGAGATATTTTCTTACGAAGTTTTGTTATCTCTAGCATCTATAATCGCTTCCGATTTAGATGGGCATCTGACAAATATATACCTATATGAATTAGCTTATCAACTTTCCAAACATAAAATCGATATTGAACACGCAACAAGAGTTTTGGAATAAATAAAAAACAACTAGATCTCAGTACCAAACAAGCTAAATCGGTATACATAACAGCATTATTTTGGACAGTTTAGGGTTGTGGTCAGTTGGTACACTTAATTAAAATTAATCTACAGTAAAAAGTACCTGAATTGAGTAGTAAAGTGGTGGAGGAAGATAGAAGCTTCAAGCCTAGCAAGGTCAAGCCCTGGGCACAGCCTTTGTCCACCTCCAAATGGTGTGAAGTTATAGTTGTTCGTTTCCTTGTTCTGTAATCATCATATTACAAAAGTTTAAGATCCAAGTTACCATCGTCGTTTTCTATATTATCGATGTATATAAGTTAAATCAAAGTAAAATAACTTTTCCTCTAGAAAGAAGTTGTTCTCGAGGCAAAATACATAAGTAGTCACATGAGCTATGCATCAAATCCCTCTTATACACTTCCAGACGACAAATATCATCTTACACACTCAACCACTTCAGAGTGCGTCTAATAGCGATTTGGTATATAGTTCATGTGGCTACTTACAATTCCACGAAATCAATCTCATCATCAAGAATTAAACATACTAATTTAATTTGTTTGTGCTTACTTGCCAGCGCCAGGGATTGAACTGATAAGGGAAGTCATAGAGATTATTATCAAGATGGACTGATCTAAAATATGCCAAAGCACACCATCCTTTAGGAATTAAATATCCTTTTATCTCCACATCTTTCACTGCTTTCCTCATTACCCCTATTATTATGTTTCCCATTCTTAATGTCTCTGATATCACCTATAAAAAAAAACAATTTCAATTATTTCTTTATTATGGCAAAGTTATGTTTATTACACAGAAAAGTTGAAATATTATCAAAAAATAACTAACGTTTTGTGTAAATGGTAAGGATAAATAATCGCTCCACACTAGTGTTTCTCCTTGCTTTTCTTTCAGCCTCTTTAATGTCAGGTTCTCCTCCTGTCAACCACAACGCAATAAAAATTTTTTTAGTAATAATTGAATGGAAATATAATCGCGCAACTGATCAAAAGAACTGATAAATGGACCTTGGGCCTAACTCAATTCCAAAAGCGAGCTTATGAGATGAGGATTGCCCAAAGACCTCAAATCCCACCGATGTGGGACAACTCAACACATCCCTCACGCCCAGGCCTGCACTCTGGAGCGTGGACAACATAAATGGGGGCCCAACATTGGTAACACTATTTGGGATGGGCCTGGCTCTGATATCATAATAAATGGACCTTGGGCCTAACTCAATCCCAAAAGCCCAAAGACCTCAAATCCCACCGATGTGGGACAACTTAATACACCCCCTCACGCCCAGGCCTGCACTCTGGAGGGTGGACAACATAAATGGGGGCCTAACATCAGTCACACTAATTGGGATGAGCCTGGCTCTTCCATGATAAATGGACCTTGGGCCTAACTCAATCCAAAAGCTAGCTTATGGGATGAGGATTGCCCAAGACCATATAAGGAGACCAAAGACAAATCCCACAGATGCGGACAACTCAATACCCACATCGGTGGGATAACTCAACAAGAACTAGAGTAATAACCTGATGTAACCGATTGAATCGTACTGCTAATGTAAAAATTCTTTGCTAAGAATAATACTACATACCGTCAATTGTTGGAGGGCAGCAGGGCAATCTGAAAGGTATTTTATGGCAAGAGTAATAAGCACAGGAACTGAATCTTCTCCAGGTATCATCAAATCAATCATATTATCCGATATTAGATCATCTGTTAGTTCTTCACTTGTATCATTTAACAAAACATCAGCTACGTCTTCACTTACTGTTGAAACACTACTCCTGTCCCTCTTTTCTTGTATTATTCTTTGGATCAATTTCACCATTCTCTTTTTCGCCTGAAAAACCATTAGCAATTCAAGATTCCGTTGTAACATGAAAAAATAAAATTTTGTTAATAATTTTTGCGTTCGATCAAATATCACCGTATTAAGGGTGGCAATTTGAGACCAAACTCATTTAGTCCGTCTAATCCGCCCAAGGTTGGGCCGGTCATTGACCTGCCCATTTATTGAATTCAGTCCATCTCGACCAAACCCGTCTTAGCCCATCTAAGTTGGGATGATTCTTACATAAATTGATCCATGAATAACTTTGCTTAAATATCTTTAAATAAATTTTTTTTGTTTGATATGTTATATACGACCACAACAAAATAAAAAAATTCTTATTTGAATTAAACAATTTATAAGAAAATAACACATATTAATTAAAGCTTAATAAGAGTTGGACGGGTTGGGTTGACTCAAATTTTAACTCATTTTGATTCAGTCCATCTCAGCCAAGTAACTTTTGAACAAGTTATTATCCCGCCTATTTATTGATTCCGCGTATTTTAACCGGCCCAAAATCTAACTCATCATGCCCCCTTGACACACCTAGAATGAAAGTAAATTAGCACAACTTGCCTGTAAAGAGCGGTGAAGTCTGCTTCCAGGAATATTTATTGGCAAAGACATAAGACCAGCTATGAATTCTTGAAACTGACTCTTTAAAAATTCCAATTGGTCACCTTGATCTACTCCAATCAACGCTTTGACTAGCACTTGGAAAGCGATCTGAACGTACCATAAAGCAAAAGGATAAAGAAAACACATGAAAAGGAAACAAAGTTGATATTACACACATTATTATAACATAAGAAATTATGTAAACATAATTATTACAAATAACTCCACTTTTGCCAACAAAATAATTCATCCAATTTTAGCATAAACCTACGATTTAGGTGACAAGTGAGACTTGCTCAGTTGATAAAAGCATTTTCACCCACGACCGTTAGGTCCTGAGTTCGAGTTACGCTGGAAGGAAAGTGTGAAAACACTATAAATCTTCCTATTTTGGGAGGAGTTTAAAAAAAAAAAAACCACGATTTAGGTCATAACCATTAATTTCCACCGTAGGAAAAGCTTTGGACAACGAATTAGTCGGACTGTAATCGTCCTCTTACACACCCAATATCATTTTTGCCCTTCTCCATCTAGAAGAGTTTAACTTCTACTCACTTAATTAGTCCGATTAAATTCTTTTTACACTATCAGATGTTTTAAAAAATAACAATAAGTAATGGCGTCAATAAAAGTGAAATTAATAACCTGAAAATAACATAAGTTACCTGTCACAACACTTTGAAATATACTAAAAAAAATTAGATTAGTGCATAATCTTGAAATAAGATAACTAAATGGTTGAGTAAGAGGCAGGGAAAAGGAAACTAACATTTTTAGCTTGGTCTTGAATATAGATGGGGCAATTTTCATGCCAATTAGCCATAGATTGTTGAACATACTTTTGCATGTCATGGGTAATCCTAGCTTTAACATGAGGAGACTTGAAAAAAGCTCCAATTAGGCCATGGATTCTCCTTTGCAAACTTCCATTAATGAGCAAAATGGAGGATTTTCCCATGAGTTCAGTTAGAGATTTTGGATAGAAAGGCACAAAAGTCTTTGCATCACTTTGAAGAATACTTCTGTTAACTTCTGCATCAGTTGAAACTATCGTCGGACTTCCAAATATATGTGACTTGAACACTTTTCCATACCTTCAAAATTTTCCACAGCCAAAAATAAGGGGCGGACGTAGGATATACTCGACGGGTTCAGTTGAACCCATAATTTCCAACACAAGAAAAAAGATTATATGTAAAAGTTTATTAATATTGCAAAAAATAGTAGATATGAATCTATAACTTTAAAAATAATAACGGGCCAAATGCTAAAAGAAATATAAAAATTGAACTCATAAAATCCTGAATTCGTCTCTGCCAAAAATACGTAAATAACATTTATTACATAGAATTAACAGACTGATCATAATGACCCAATAGAGAAAATTTCAGTGTGTTTGGTATGACGAAAAATATTTTTGATGTTCGCTGGCCAGAAAATATTCTTAAGGAAAAAAATTTCTCCTATTAAACTGTTCTTACTTCTAGGCAGAAGACATTTTTTCCTTGACAGATGATCCAACTCTTAACATCATATCACAACTATAAGCGGCACATAAAAAACATTATTACCAGTCTTTAATAATACGTAAAAAGTTTGCTAATATTAATATCAATCTTTAGTATAATGTTCTTTGGGAAATATTTTCCACTCTCCACTAAAAATTACACAAATGAGTTATTTTCTAGAAAAAGGATATATATTTTTTTGAAAAATGACTTTCGTCGTATCAATCACACTAAACAACGTAAGATTTAAATTAAACTTACATGTGTCGACGCTTGTCCATAAAGCTTTCAGGGCAGTCAGAGTAGGCACAAGAGATGAACTCTAGGGTTTCTCCGATGAAAGGCCATCCAAGATTTCCCAAAGGAAGTTGAATTATGTATATTGATGATGTTGGTTTTACTCTACGGCTGATGATGAATTTCCTATGAAAAATGATGATTAATGCTGATATTAAGAAGAGGATTAGTACTGTTGATAACAAACTCCAAAGGGTACTATCCATCTGAGAATTTTCTTCTTCTTATGTTTGCTAGATCTTGGCTAATGATTTTGACAATGGTTTTGTAGATGGTTATCGATTCAAGAACATAAGGCGTTCCTGCTTTGCCAGGATAAGAAGAGGTAGAAAAAATGCCTCGAATATGTGTATTATTTGTGAGTTGTGTTTGAACGTTGCACTGCTTTTGTGTATTTTTGTTGTTTGGAGTAGGGTAATTGGTGGGGAGGGAAAAGCAGAAAGAGGGGTTTTTAGAATCTTATAATATTCCTAATAATTGGAAGTGTGTACTTGAGTAGTTAAGAAGCTTTAGTTGTGGATGAGTCATGATTCATTAGTAGTTAATTGCATATAATATGGCCTCTAAACTATATTCTTAGAAATTAATTGACGTCGCTAATTACCTATGTGCTTGTCTATTCAGCCCCCTTCCTATTCCAGCTAATGGAAAAATACCTTTGAATGGTCGTAATCGTCGACAACCCAACCGACGTCCACCATAGGCTCGGCGAGCTGTCCTCCTAGATTTTCCGAAGGTAATGCCAGGGTCTTTTCAGTACTGACGACTCTTGATGCCAAGAAGGAGACCAACTAGACGAGACAGACCATTGTTCATAGGTTGGTTATAAGCCCGGAGATCAAATCAGATTCTTCCTCTTTATTTTTTTTTAAAATTAATTATATCTTACCTTTTTTTAATTCCCCTCTGATCTCTTTGTTGGAGTAATTTGTTAGCTAATAGATAAGCACGCGGCAAGTGATTACTCAGATGGTCAGCACCCCCAACTATACTACTACTATTTTGCTTGGCCCTAGCTTATAGGCCATAGCCATTTACTAGAATTCTCCAAAAGTGAGAAGGATTAGTCTCTAGGTAAATCACTGACACCTATTCTTGATTCTATGTAGATTTTTTTGGGCTCAGTACTTAATGAGAAGTGTGTGATTCTATAAATCCAGTGATCACTCATCAACCTGCACTAATCATTAAAAGAGTCTAGGCATATGATTGTATTGGAATGAAAATAGGCTAGGATAGATTCTACTACACCACAATTATACACTAATTTCTTTTTTTAATTATTATACACTAAGGGGTCGTTTGGTAAGCTGTACTAAGTAAAATAATCCTTGTATAAAAATTTAATCCGTTCAATACAATGTTTGGTTGCTCAATTCAATTTATGCATATCTAATACATGGATTACTTATACCTCATAGGAGGGTTTAGCTAATACCAAGGAAACCAAGGGATTACTTATACCAGGTTTAACTATACCTAGATAAGACCCTAAAATTACTAAACCAAACACAAGCTTAGATTATACATTGCATAGCTAATTTTTAATACAATGAACCAAACACTTGATAAAAAATAATCTCAACACTACAATCCTTGCATTACTAATATATACATTACTAATCCCTGAATTACTTGTGTTCGTACCAAACGACATCTTATTAAAATATTAAAAGAAGTGACCAGTACTAATCTGATAGCCGCTTGTGTGTGGAATTGGGTCAAACACTACAGTTGCATGGTCAAGAAGGAAACCTTATATATATATATATATCCCAGAAGGCCAACTACTTCCTTTTTCTTTTATCAAACAATCTATAAATATCCACAAAAAGGAAAGAAGAAAAAAGAATATCTTATTAAATGGTCCAAAACAAGTAATAATTAAGCTAAATCAATTTCTTGGTAGATACAAAGAGAAGTTTATTAAGGTATATATACACTCTCCATTAGTACTCCTTCCGATCCACTTTAATTAATTTTTTAGTATTTTTCTTTTGTGATCTTATTTGATTTTTTCAGATATCAACAAGAAATATATTAACTTCTTTTTTCGAAAGTTACCTTTGGATTAAAAAGCCTAGAAATATTTGTCAATATTCATTGTTAATTAATACTAAACCTTAAGATGTATAAAAACAACCAATAAAATAAAATAAAGTGGACCGGAAAGAATAATATTTTAGTAAAAAAATAATAATATTATTCTTATGCTCATGATGATATATGAGGCACAATATTGGATGAAGTGTCCCCTCTTCAGCCGAGCACAATTGTGCTTGCATGTGAGTTTATTTTTCTAATTAGAAACCTAATTACACTTTCGCTTTCATAATCATATTCATACCCCACAAACCATGGCCAAACTTCTCTTCTAATCTCATTTTCCGCCAATCCTTTCTTGATTTATACGTTTATGATTAGTAACTAATTAAGGTATCAGAATATAATTAAGGTGTAAGACTACCTAACCTTTTTTTTTTTCTTTTTTTTCTTTTAGTACTTTATTGTAATACTCATATATAAAAATTAGTTATATATGCATGTGATTTTCTACGTATTCCTTTGACTGTTATTAAGCAAGTAGGAGTATTTATTATTGTTGAGTTGTCTCACATCGGTGGGATTTGAGGTCTTTGGTCTTCTTATATGGTCTTGAGCAATACTCATCTCATAAGCTAGCTTTTGGGGTTGAGTTAGGATCAAGATCCATTTATCATGGTATCAGAGCCAGGCCCATCCCAATTATTGTTACCGATGTTGGGGTCTCCTTAGCTTTTGAAGTTGAGTTAGGCCCAAGGTCCATTTATCAATTATCTTTATGACCCCCATCGACTTTGGCTTTGAATATTTAATATTAAATTCCATGCCCCAATATTAATTCCTTCTTTCCATGATTGTTCAAATTGCCTAACTAATTTTTGTTAATAATCATAGTGTAAGCGTGTGCTTCATTCTATTGTCATCATTCCATTAACTTCTTTAGATACGTTTCTTTTAATAATTGTTATTACTTAATATATAAACCAAATCTTAGCTTGAAAATGCTGGAGAATATTTCTTCTGTACTAGAGTATCTGGTTGATGCAACTATACTATTATAATTGGATCTTTTTTCGTGATTAATTAATAGAATTCTTGAATGCACTAAGTTGATACATTATCACATTATATGGTTGACGGCAGCTATTGATTCGATATGCACATTGTGGGATCTCTATAGGAAATGGACAAGGTGTGTAGCATTCCTCACCCAAACCACATAGTTAGTTAAGCTACTTTTTTCTAAAAAGAATTGTAGTAATTCTGGTTCGACACTTACGTGTAACGAATTAAAGCCGAAGAAAGATCAAGGTAGCTTGCCTGCCAAGCCGATAGGCGAAGGGTTGACTTGCTGCTCGCCCCTATCTCTAAAGTGGCTTATGCACGGAACTTGTTACCACTAAACGTCGCGTCAGCCTTTTCCCAGTGCGCGGAGCTCAAGAGAGGAGGAGTGCGCGGAGCTCAAGAGAGGAGGAGCCGATGAAATTCTTTCGGAGTTCTTCCCTGCTGACGTCTAAGCTCTTAAGGAGCAACCAACCTGGACTTTTTTTTTTATTATTCCTACCGGATATCAAAACAAACCATAAGCGCTCCGCAGCACGAACAGGTCGAGATGCGACGTCGATCACATCGGGTGGGGCCATTCTCCCAGAGTAGAGGTTGAAGCAAGGGTCAAAACTTTAGGTGGCGCTTATTCAAGGAATATTCTAAGAGGAAAGTACGCTATTCGTTGCAAGCTACGGTCTAACGACCCCCTAACCTAGATTGGGGCGAAAACTTCAAAATCCAAATACCTATTTTATTATTTATGGCTTTATCCAAACAAACTTGATCTGATATTAAAATTATGTATCGGTTTCAGAAATCAAAATGGCATTAATTAAATTTTTACAAAATTCTCCCTTATAGTTAGTTATTAAATAATTCTTATTCAACGTGCCAAAACCTTAAACGACAAATAATTTTTTTGGAGGGGGTTCTTTCTTTAGCTGTTTTAATTAGTGCAATCCTTGAGATAGTATAGCGTGACTCTTCTATAATGGAAGGTAGAAATATTGATACAAAATCCATTTCATCTAATTTTATTTTTTTTCCACACTATGAAGAGAGCAGTCCCAGTCAGGTATCGTCGAATTATTTGTAGTAAGTCCAAACGATTAACAAATTCAACACAACATGTCTTACTCGTGGCTCAAGAAATTGACTGCAGAATATTTTAATGCACTCAAGATCATTTCTGGAAACTCAAATCCTCTTTTGGAGTTGTTAGGATTTTGTACCTTGAGCTGATTTGCTTATTTCAAGTCTAACAGTCTTCTGACTCAATGTGCCACCTTTAATAGGAGGCAATGTTCTGCTTTTGTCCATTTCCACATCTTTAATGGAAAGCAGAGTCTCTACTAGAGTGATACATCATTCTTCCAATTTGGGTAAAGATAGAATAAAGACAATAACAACTCTAGGATGTCTTCTAAACAGTGAAAATTCATAGTTAAAGCCTGCAAATGTATTTACAAAGTTTCTGGTGAAAAACCAAAGATTTCGAGACAGAGATCTGGCATTTTGATTCATTGTTCAAGCAAATTCATTACTTCAGCACCTTCTCACATTTAGAAAAAGAAAAAAAAGATGAAAATCCAACCTGAATATTAAGTTTTTTATCCAAGCCCACGAGTACTGAAGTTCGTCAAGAGTCGGAAACTACAAAACTGGGATGGACTTGGCTCGAATAAAGTGCTTGAGAATGGCCTTCTCCTCGTCAATTCGCCTTTTCTCCTCATGATCTTTTGGCTTAACTCTTCTCTTTTCTTCCAACATCCACTTAAATAGTTCACGCTGTTGATTCTCAGGTATTGGCTCATGTACAATCACAGGCAGCACAGGAGGTGGAGTAGCGACTTCTTTAGTGACTTCATTTTCTTTTTCACTAACTGCCGTGGCAGCTGCTGTTGAAGCGGCGCTAGGAACATATGGCATTTCTCCTTCCTCGGTTCCCACATCTTTCTTCTTTGTCCTCATGAAAAGGTAAGCTACACAAATTGCAAAAATAGATGAAGCACCACGACGGTAAAAGCAAGTGGCAGAGTTCTAAAAAAGAGAACCGGGCACAGCTAACAAGGTAACTTGGAAATAAGAGAGAGTAAAAGAAGCAATGAACATTAACTTGTTGAAACAAATAACCAGGAACATCAATTTTTGTTTCTTCTTTCTGGTCACAATTAGAGCGCAAGACCATTTCACCCAGCCAAATTAGTCAAATGTTCATCACAAACAAATATACAACTCTATCTTGGAATAAATGTCAGAAATATCTCATCTTACTGTCACATGTATATACTAAAGATATACAGTGCAAGCACACAAAAGACTTCCACTTGCAGCCAACCAAATTACAAGTGGGAATCAAGAATGTGCTTTAACTAAGTTTGATGGACTCAATCAATACTACTTGCTTTTAATTATAACTGTGCTTGCGAAACTAGTTTAACAATGATACAGATCAGTTTTAAATGTATAACCATGCTGCTTAAAGCACAGTTGTACAAGTGAACCATTTAGTATGGCTATGATTACTTTTAAAATGATGTACCTCTTTTGAGGATTGCCATCACTGGTAATTTCAGCTTTTCATAAGTTCTTATCACAATTCTGAAACAATCCCCTACTTTGACAAAAAATAATCTGCACCAGATTTGGATTGTCCAACAATTTATATTCAATCCTCATGAATAAGATGGATTAAACCATCTACATTTTAATCAGCTGGGTTAAACTATTCAAGACAGTCGTGTTTGAACCAAGATCGTCAAACCCCATCGACCCTGCAACGTTAAATCAGCACTGTAACAGAATAAAAATAATCATCCACAACAGGCAACCACTCCTCCATAATGATGGCAACGAACATGGTGCATGAACTGTTCAGTAAGTTTTCTCTTGTCTATGGGGAAGCACAAAATTAAGAGGGATTACATTCCAGAGAAGAGACAAAATACAAAAGCTTACAAGAGAATTGCCGTGTATTTTTTTTCACTGTTATTGCAGTTTCTCGACCGTATAATGTACAATCATTCTCGGGTAGTATTTCAGTGTTTCGTGCAGACGGATAAAGGTGAAGGCTTTTTAACTAAAGGTGGTCGCATTACTGGTCGTACATATCAGTCAGTTCAGATTTAAACTTTTTTGGTTTAGGCCTCTAAATGAATCACATGATTTAAAATTCAAACTCCATTATATGGTGGCTTGAGAAGAAATTGTTTATACCACCAAGGGGCGGGGTGGGATGGTCGGGATCCCTCCACTCTTAACCATAGGTCTCAGGTTCGAGCCTTGATAATGGAGAACTTCATGATAGAGAGCACGTCACCCCCTTAGTATGCCTACCTGGCACGAATCTAGATTAGTTGGGTTAGTGAGTTCCGAATACGGGATGGTTAAACAAAAACAGGGCAAGAAAATGTATATTGTTTGCACGATGTGGAGTCAGGAACATAGTGATTGTTAAGCTGAATAAATTACAATAATCTTAAAACTATCAAATGCGAAAAGAAGAAATCTTGTTTGCTGACGTATAACAAGAACCAAAATGAAGACAAAGCCAACCAATTTAGAACAATAGAGCAAGAAGGGCTAAAGGAAAGACGGGAAAACAACCAGTTACTTCAAGGACAAAAGGAGGATTCTCCCATTTCTATATTATCTCCAAAATCAGTACCATCCCTTAATCTTAGACATAGTTACTTCACTTCATTAAGTTACCTAGTCAAAGCTTCTTACCCTCCTATGTCTAGCATGACTTTTCATCAAATGCAAATAAAGCTGCACTAAAATCCTCACCTCTTATGCATTGATGAATATGACTATATGAGACATAAGCTACTCAGATTGAATTACAAAAAGAGAACAGTTAAAGACTGAGAAATTTGCCTACTAACATAATAAAAAGCTTGAATCTTTCTTTAAGAAAACAAGTACCTGATTTCGTTTTTACTGTGGATTTTTAAATGCAGCATAAAATCACAATAGTGGACTTAAAAATAAATTAAAACATATAAAGCAGATCCATAAAAGTGCGATCAGAAATGCAAGTCAAAGACTTTGGAACTTTATATTGAAATTAAGGAGCATTGGGCAGAGATGGCAGTAATGGTAAAAAGTGAAGAGCAAAAGAGGAACCTCCAATAGAGAAATTGACAGCCAATAGCATAGGCCAAAGGTACTTGTAACGACGGACGAAAGATTCCTTAGGCGGCTGAGGGGGTGGAGCCGCACTGTGCGCAGATGCTGATGACGCCATCGACGACGACGAAGACGGCGGCGCCGGCGGCGGTGGTGGAGAAGATGCCTGTTGTTGCTGATGTTGCTTCAGCTGCGCTGTAAATCAAGAATCAAGATATACAACGGATATTAATAATTGAAATGTCGCTCTCCCAATGATTATTATTGGGATAATATCGTGATTACCTTTTTTAGGTTTGTTGACGTATAATTTTGGAGACGCGCCCATTATTTGCTACAGCTTCCTTTCTTTCTAACCTTTCCTCTTTACTCAGGTGGAATTGGCTATCGACCATTACACTGTTTACAGTCTTCACTCCTCAGTCGCCGGCGTTTCTTCTCCCTTGTTGAGGCAAATTACCGCCGTCGCCCAGGACGATGTCGTCTTAATTAGGTTTGTTTTGTTTGGTAGGCGTACTAAGTAAGATAATAACTGTATTAAAATTTAATCCGTTCAATAAAATATTTGGTTGCTCAATTTAGTTTATGCATACCTAATATATGGATTACTTATTTAATCCGTTCAATAAAATATTTGGTTGCTCAATTTAGTTTATGCATACCTAATATATGGATTACTTATACCTTATAGGAGGGCTTCGGATTACTAATTCCTGCATTAACTATAACCGGATAAGACCCTAAAATTATTAAACCGTTCCTCAAACCCTTTTCTTAAATTTCTTTATATACATAAAGGAGATTATTCAAGGGTATAATTGTAAAGAAGATTTTGTGCAGTTTTAAACCAAACACAAGCTTAGATTATACATTGTATAGCTAATTTTTAATACAATGAACCAAACACTTGATAAAAAATAAAACCTGCATTAGTAATACCTACATTACTAATCCGTGCATTACTTGTGTTCGTACCAAACGACTACGTTTTCCTCAAGACAAAACAATTGATTAAATTATGCGCCTTGTAAAGATCCCATACAAAATTTCAAAATAGTACTATCCTTGAGCTTTCACTTAAAATGATCCAACTTTTTTCACATAAAGCACTAATAGTCCACAATATTATCTATTAGCTTTCACTTAAAATGATCTTACTTATGTCACATGTAGCACTAATAGTCTACTATATTCTCTAATAGTATACATCTAAGTATCTAACAAGGTTAAAAGATTTTTGAAAAGCATATAACAGAATGTAAACTTAGTAAAATGTTCGAACCATATTTCCACCTAACTAGTATCGTCTATATAGATCTTTTTATTAAACCTGACTATATATTTTGCTTAGTTTAATGAATATTAAAAGTTATTATTAAATAATTAAATATAACTTTATTTAATGTGATTTTAGGTCTATCTTATCATATTGTAATACCTTCATTAACCATTATTTCGCAACTATGAACCAATACATATTGAGGTTGGCGCATAATAAGGTCCCCGTAGCAGATGACAAAACAGTCTTGAGCGACTTTTTTTTTTTTAAAATATCGTCGTTATGTGTTACTTATACATTTTGAGAATGCGATTTGATCTTGTATAATGCATATTTATCTTAAAAAAATTTATTTTCTGGATGTGTCGGACTTTAATCTCAATCATGTATGACAAGCAAATTGTACCACCAAAAAGTTATAGTTAGTGATACCAACAAGAATCACAAAGAAAATAGGTGGGGAGTCTATATTTATTTTTACTTTCCCCTTCTTTCCCTTTTTTGATTCCCTAATGATTTGGAAAAGAAAAGAAAAGAAGAGCAAACTGTAACCTAATGAAGTTAAGTGAATTATTTTTACAACTGCAACAAGTAAGAGGGTCAGGAGGTAATTTGATAGGTTGTACTAAGTAAAATAATTCCTGTATAAAAATTAAATTCGTCCGATACAATGTTTGATTGCTCAATTCAATTTATGCATACCTAATACATAGATTACTTATAACTCATAGCATAGTTTAGCTAATACCAAGAAAACCAAGGGATTACAAATCCCTGTATTAACTATACCTGGATAAGACCCTAAAATTACTAAATCGTCCCTCAAACCCTTTCCCTAAATTTCTTTATATACATAAAGGAGATTATTCAAGGATATAATTATAAAGAAGATTTTGTATAGTTTTAAACCAAGTAAAAACTTAAATTATATATTACATAGCTAATTTTTAATACAATGAATCAAATACTTGATAAAAAATAATTTCAACACTATAATTTTTATATTACTAATCTCTGCGTTACTTGTATTATTGCCGATGGAACCCACTTCTTGGAATTAACATTCTAACAAGCACTCCGTTATTAAAAGGGGTCAAAATACCGCGGAATACAATTATCCGTTGCCAAACTTCTCCCGGAGAGTAGCTGAAGTATTAAAATCCAATGGCGGTTCTTCTTTCTCTGCTCTCCATATCCCCAAAGGTAAAGGCTTCC
>MCJB01005524.1:136378-152955 GCA_002018475.1 Nicotiana obtusifolia
AAGGTAAAGGCTTCCTCCGTCGACACGAGCCAACGACTCCCCTATACCCCCCACCGTACTCCTCCCAAGAAACCCCTAACCTCTGATTCAACTCTATCCTTTTCCCCTTCCACCGCCCGGTCCAATATTTCGGTTTCGGACCTTCTTAAACGTGAAATTCCTAAACCAACCCAAGGTACTTTATTTTTTCCTTCTGTGCATTTTTTGATATGTTACTTTGTATAATTGTATTTGTCCATATTGATTTTGTTTATGTTATTTCTTTTATGTAACTAGTGAAAGAGGATGAAACCTATATGGGGTACGACATATGGCTACCAAGTGCACCTAAAGTTGAGAAGCCTCGTTCGGTGTTTAATGCAGCCTCACTTGCTTACATTGGAGATTGCATCTTTGAGGTTTGTATTCACTATCTTACTTGTTGATTATATACTCTTTTTTTTTTTTTATATGTATAAAGTTTCTTGGATAATTAGCACATCAATAAAATTCTTGATAACTTTTTGCATTAATATAGGATACAGAATTAAGTTCGACTCGTACTATTAGGTCCAGTAGCTATATATATATGCCACACATGAGACAAGTTCAAAAATGTTCTACAAAATGAGAAACAGCATCCAAGATGGGCAGAGGCAGATTTATGATTTCTACAACGTGGGTGCACCACTAAAGAAAGGAGTAAACAAAATTATTTAGTGGGAATTGATCCCTCTTACTTTAGGAAATTAACTTAGCACTCAACTAAGTACACCATTCAGACTTTTTGGAGCGTAGGTGCTGGCAAACAATATTAGATCAAGTCAATTTGCTGTCATTGAAAGCCCAATCAAATAATCCAATTCATATCTTATATGTATATAAAATACCTAGTTTGGCAGATAAACTATGGGTTCACGTGCACCATAATTTGGGGAAAACCAGCTATATCTTATCTTGGTTGGCCTTTCCCCTAAATCTGCCCCTAAAGATGAACAAACTTAGGTTGAAGGTTCGCCTCCGATATTTGGCATTAGCAAAAAACCCTCTCCCAGCTAACTCTAAACAAACAAAACAACTTCTCCTCTATCTAAAGCAAGTTGAGGTTGGCTATATGAATCTCAACTGAATTATCGTTCCCTTTAAGCTTATCTCGGACCAATAACATATAAAGTCTCCCAACTAAGTCTATTCTTGTTTTTTTGAATCTTCCACTATGAATATTATACATTTCCCCCTTTTTGGGTCATACAATAGAAGATTTAGAAGGATGCTGAAGCTTAGGATTGTCCAACTCCACATTACAGGAAACGCTAGAAATTCTCTTCCTTAGTGCATTTCGAGATCTGGAATCCTAAGCTTGACACGTGTTAGTAGGCTCTGCCAAATTGGATGCAGGGGTTGAACTTACTGTTTTGGTGCATATAAACAAAAAGTCCAAGCCTTTCCTTTTGTAGTTGAAAGCTGGAACAGGTACTTTATTGCAAATCCCAATTTCAAAATATACTTTGTCCCAAAAATAATGTCTGACAATCCTAGTCTGCTTTCTTGTCGTCCAAAAAATGTCCTTGCTTACCTTATCTAAAAAGAAAATAAATAAAAGAGAAATATTTGCTTCCTCAGACGAATTTTCAGTTTGCTTTTTTAATACTATATCTAAGGATAATATTCATAAGGTAAGATGTCAAGCAAAACACTCTGCTCGAAAAATAATTCCCAAACTGACAATCTTCGCAAACTGAATCCTAACATCTTAATTTAATAACAACTCAATTCCGAACTAGTACTTTATTTATCACCTGTCAATGCCATATTTGATTCTTTTAAAACTAGAAGCTACAATATCAAAATTGAAAATTCAATTTGGGATGCAACTTTTGAATTGTATATCTAATCTTGTTGCACCTTTTGACTGTGCAGCTATATGCAAGAAGGCATTTTTTGTTCCCACCATTGAGCATCGAAGAGTACAATGATCGAGTCATGGCAGTAGTACGTTGCGAGGCACAAGTATGACTCTCTCACACGTCTTAAGGCCTTATGAAGATTCGTTCTAGATTATTGATGTATGCTTCCCATGATTATCTTGTATAATGTCTCCCTCGAGAGACAAATCCGTGTTAAGAGTACTTATTTGCTGTCTCCAATAGGAGACAAATATGGACTAGGAACATCTTGATTATACTTTTTATCCTCTTTATGGACTTATAAGGGGATCAAGACTGAAGTTTGGCTTCCCTCCCACGAGAACAAAAGGCATTGAGATGATTGTACTGCATAATGATGTAAATCTTCCGCAACTAATTACATGCTTTGAGATGTTAAAAAGAAAAGATACTAGGAATGATTTTACTGCATGATATGTGAAATATTTCGCATTTGCTTGCATGACAACTGTGTATACATGCTTTGAGATGTTATAATTCACTCTTTCAGCTGCACAGTTGTTTTAAGATAACCTTTTTTTAACTCAATTAGCTTAGGTTTTTTCTTGAGAAATGTTCCTTTTGATTGGTATTTGAGAAGGTGCTGAATATAGAAGGATTCAACAATATCATACTTCTTTTCCCGCCTTATACTTTTTTCCTTTAAGATCTTGGTGTTATGTGATGATACTTTATTGAATATGCATGGTACTTTTCTTTTCATGTCAACTTCTTCATAAGGTGGAACTGTTGAGTTTTTGTGCACATTGCAGGATGCTATGTTGCAGAAACTTATAAATGACAATATTTTGACAGAAGAAGAAAGGTAGATATTTACATTTGAGCTGGGCTTTTTCCTTTTGGATGTTCATATGAGATTACATGTTAACTAATCCTCATCTTTGGAATTTGTGGGATTCTCAAATCTTTGTTGTGCTAACAGCTTTATACTTTACAAAATAGAGCAACTTCTTCCTTCTTCAAACAAACCATATTAGCTTTTCATATTACAATTATTCATGAAGTCAAGGATTTCACTCATTGTAGATTCCTATCTTGTTTATACTCAAGCCATCTTCCTGCATTGCTGCACCCTTCTAAAATGCCTCTTGCCGAACGTATTTGATGGCCTACAACTGTTTGAAAAATTAGTTTGTGCCAAAAAGATGATAAACACGGGTTACACAAGCGATTTCTTTGTTGAAGCAGGATCACTTAGGCTGAGATGAGATGGTTCTTCTAATAAAATCCAACTCAGGAGGAGAGTAGTTATATCAATGTTTCACCGCCATAACTCAGTTGTTGTTTAACAAACTTATGGTTTAATTCTATTCTCAACCGAGTTCAGAGTTCCATTTTATCTTTTCCAACTCAACTAATGGATTGATTAGGAAGGATATGGTAACAGATTAAGAGTAATAGGAAACATACAAGTTCCCAAATCCTTAATTATGAATTTTGATCTCCTGCACTTCTCTTTCCAATTTATTCATGATGTCGTTAGCCTCTTCCATTGCATCAAGTTCAATAAATCTATGCTTATTGAAACTTAAATGTTGGTTTTGTAGATGAAATTTTTTGGGGAAGACTGTTAGGATTCTAAATTGAGATGTCTCTGCCCTTGAAGGGGTCGTTCGGTTCAAAACCAGATTATCTCAGGATTATATAATCCTGGGATTCTAACCAGGATAGATAATCCTATCTTCTATATGGGATAGATAATCCCATGATTTTGGTATAAATTTTATTCTAGTTTTAGCTAATATTCACAACCAAATATTGGAAAAATTTAATCCCAATTTTTATCCATAATCCGTGTAACCAGACGGCCCCTAAATGTATTGTTTAATTTATCCCCGTTAAACTACAAAAGAAATATTACTTGTGAAACAAAGAAAAAAATCCTCATGTTTATCATGTGATTTTGACCATGTGTTTGTGTTTCCATGTTGAAGGAGTGTGCTTCGTTGGGGGAAAAATATTGTTTCAGGCAAAACTCGGACGAAAAAGCGTGCCGGTGTGGCTGTTTACAACCGAGCTTCTTCACTTGAAACACTTGTCAGTTTTTTCAACCCTATTTTTAAGAATAGCGAATTAACTGCTTTATCTGTGTTTTCAGCTGTCATGTGCTGTTTACTAGAGTCAATCAAATATTTTCCTTTTTCAGTAGTTTAGTAGCTAACGAAATTTTTTATGGAGTGCATATGATTTTTTCACTTACCAAATTGATTTTTCTAGTATTCTTTCTTGTAGGTTGGTTATCTTTACCTTACAAATGTGCAAAGGCTAGACATAATCATGCTGAAGTTGGGCTTCTGTACAGCTGACTCTAACCTGCCAATTGTGGAGAAAATAGATGGTAAGCTGTTTCTGTGACTCTAAATTATTGCTGGCAATTAAGACTCACTTTTCAATCACCCGCCCAAACCGCCGATATTTAAGCGGGTTGGTTGAATGATATTTGAAAATGGGTTGAATATGGGTTGAGCCAATATTTAACCAGTGACAAATTGGGTTTTGATGGGTTTATTGTGACAATATGGGTTCCGCATGGTGGGTTGGTGAGTTTGGTTGGGTTTTGCTCAGTCCCCGCATTCTCTTAGGGACAGTCGCCTTACTCCATCAGACAAGTGGAAAGGTCTGTGCTTCATTCTCTTCTCTACCTTGATTGGTGATATGGATATAGGGACATCACATATGTTTACTTCTGATGACCATCGTCTTGTATTCATGCGGATGATGATAGCTAACAACATTAAGAGTATTATTTACAAGTAGAAAATGACAGGGAATGCTTGAAGTTTGGAAGAACATTCGTTCTACTGACACGTCACTTGTTGCTATGCTACTGGCATAACTCACTACTATAAAGTTTAAGACTACTTGAGACTTAAGATAGAAGACTAGTAGGTAGTCGAGAGTGTTTCTTTTCCGTACCAGTAGTATTAGTGTAGTCTTGTATTTTATTATTGGTAGATTTCTACTACTACATGTTGTTCCTTTCGCTTCGTTTTCCTATTATCTTGTTGTTGTTACTGTTTGGTACTACTGCTTTCTTTTCATCTTTTCTAGAGTCGAAGGTCTATCGGAAACAACATCTCTACTGTCTAGGTAGGGGTAAGGTCTGTGTACACACTATCTTTCCCAAATCCCACTTATGGGATTATATTGGGTTTGTTGTTGTTGTTGTAGTTGAGTCCATGGGGAATGAAGGTGGATGACTCTTCTTCCGTTAAATTTATGCTGAATTCGCTACCTTCTGAATATTGACATTTCCAAATGAACTATAATGCTATTAAAGACATGTAAAATGTTAGTGAATCGTCCAGTATATTTATTCAAGAGGAGTCAATACTTAAGAATCGATCAAAGAGCTGGTAAATATCTAAAGTGAAGGCCAACAAGTTTTTAAGTAGAAGAAAGCAATTTCACAGGATGCTAAGATGAAAAGTAAGGCATAAAAGTATCACTTTTGTAATAAAGAACAGTATTAGAAAGATTGTATGAAACATAAAGCTTGGTTTGAAAAGAAAGGTTATAGTGCTTTTATATTTTACAAATCGAATTTAGCTAAAGTTCCTAATAATAATTGACAGCTTGATTCTGGTGCAATTACTCATGTGTCCAATGTCCATTACGGTGCAAGGATTCATCACGATCCCAAGCACAACCCAAAATGAGGAATTCTTGGTTATGCAAAATTGTATGAAGCTTCCAACCAAAGGAATATGGATTTACCATTTGATCTTGGACCTTGGACATCACATTAATTGATGATACTCTCTGTGTGTTCCTTTTGTTTTAAGGAAGTTGGTTTTCTTTTTCAAGATTTGATATTTTGGTATTTTTGTTCTTCATGACGCTGATGTTTCTATTGATGGTTTATATAAGTCGAAACTTCATAATGTATTTTTCGAACCTTTTCATTGTTCATCATAATGTTGGAATTAAAGGTAGTTTACTGGACGAAATTTTTTTTGCATACTTTGTGGCATAGACTTTTGGGTCATATACTCGAATAAAGGTTAGTAAGATTAATAAAGGATGAGGTTCTTTCAAATTTAGGTTTTACTGATCTTGAATGTTTTGTTGCATCAAGAGAAAGCAAACCAAACATAATAAAACAGGTGCAGTAATAAGTAACCAGCTTCTTCAAACTATACACATTTGTATGTGCTTTAATGTTCCATCTTTTAGTGGAGAAAAATATTGTATCACCTTTTGTTGTTGATTTTTTACGTTATGGATAATGCCCATTTATTGAAAAAAGTCTCAAGCGATGAATGCTTTCGAAGTATACTTAAACGAGGAATTACTCATCATGCTTCTAACTATATACATAAGTGTCTGATTATACCTTATACCTTTTTGTTAAGCATCCTCTCACAGTATATTGTGCACATATGCCATGTCCTTCAAGAGACTTTGCAAGTACACCTGGATGTTGCCTCAATACATTATGATTTCCATAATATTCAGCATCTCTGTCTGGCCTAATGAGTTTCATCCTTTTGTCTAATTGCTTTTTAACCTCATTTATTTATACCTTGAGAGTGTCCGTTGCTCGAGATTTTTCTTCAACAAATAAGCATATCCATAACGTGAAAAGTCATTAATAAAGGTGATAAAAATATTCTTCACCAAAAGATAAAATATCAAAGTATCCGCATATGTAGGTGGGTATAATTTCAAGAAGTTGGCAACTGCTTATATATACCTTTCTCATTATGCTTGATTTGATTTTCCTTAATACAATCAAACATACAACAAGATTGCTAAAATTTATATTTGGATGAATTTCGTTCTTTACTAATCCTTGTAACATTCCTTTGGGTATATCATATATGACCTAAATGTCTGGTCCTTTGTGCCACAAGTAACCAAAACTTTCATCCCGTGATCCAATTACAATGAACAGGAAGAAGAAATTTAGAAAACACATTATCAATATTTAATTTATATAAATCATCAATGAATACATCAGAGCTATAATGAATAAGGTTTATAAATGATTAACAAATCCATGTCCAAACTTAAAACTAAAGCAGGAAGCATCAAGTTGTTGTAAGAGAAACCAAATTCCTAAAAAGTAAAAACTGACAACACATAAAGATCAAGATAATGTCCAGTGTCTAAGATTAAATAGTAGGTCCTTGTGTTTCAATTGGAACCTTTATACAACTTCCCTGAAAAAGAGGTCCTCATATGGGTTTGTGATTTGGATCATGATGAATCTTTACAACAACATAGTAGACATTTGAGTAGTTGCTTAAAAATCAAGCCACCAAGTACTATTAGGAACTTCAGCTAAGTTCGATTCGAATATATAAAAGCAATAAATGTACCTTCTCTTTTGAATGGTAATAAGTGTACCTTTTTTTACGGTTCATGCAATCTTTCTGATAGTGCCCTTTAATACATAAATAACACTTGTTTGCCTTAAATTCTTCCTTAGCGTCCTGTGAACTTTAGCAGGTGAGTTCTCTTTCTTAAACTTACTGGCCTTCACTTTAGATCCTTTACCAACTCTTTGACCCATAAGGCTAATGTAATGATTTCCTTACTGAAATCTTGACTCTTCTTGAGTAAGTATACTGAACAAGTCATTGGCAGATGCTTTGGCACTTTAACGGATACACCATTAATCACCCTTGATTCCCTTATCTTTTGACCTGACACCAACGAGAGCAAGAGGGGGAGAGTGGGGGACACTGAGGACAATTGCTGAGGTGCCAAAATTTTGTCCTTCACTGGCAAAAAAGAAAGATGAGATTAAGAAAGAGAAGAAAATGAGGTTATTGAGAGAAGATTCCAAGCTGGAGAAGGAGAGGGAAGATGCCGCCAGCTGAAAAATGAGCTTGGCTTCAATGCTTAGTTGGAGGTTTGCCAGGAAAAGAGACCAATTAGAGCAAGAGGGACAGTGGAGGACACCGAGGACAATGGGTGATTTACCAAAATTTGGTACTCCACTGATGAAAAAGGAAGATACTGTGAGAAGGAGAAGAAAATGGGGTAATTGAAAGAAGATCCCATGCTAGTGTAGGAGAGAGAAGAAGCAGCCTCCTCAAGAGAGGGTAAATGTTGGTTCCTGCTGTAATGTCGGTTCCTGCTTTACTTTGCGGCTATTTGAAATATGTAAATAAGTTTGTATGACATGTGAGGATAAACTTTTCAAAGGCAAAAAGGGTCACGACCCTGATGAGCCGAGAATCTTTTAGGTCACTTAGCTTGTCTGCTATCGTGCTGGCTCAAAGTTAAGCTGATATAAACCTACGGGAGAGAAAACCAAACAGACCCCAGTTGCTTGAATCTAGTTTGTGGTTTACTTACACCTTTGATGATATTACATACCATGGTTCATGATTCTTAATTCTGAGATATTCCAGAGTTGCTAAAAGTGGCAGATTCTGCACCTAAAACGTGGGGGGTTTGAGTGATCTATGCAATTCACTTTTTAGTCCAATGGCTTTGGGTGATCTATGCAATTTAGTCCAATGGCTTGAAAATTTTCAAATTTGTTGAAAAATGGAAGAAGTGAGTCACGATTTTGTCCATGTCATCTTCCCCCCCTTGCATAAAGAAGAAATTTGTCAAATATTCTCCTTTGACTCTTACATTTGTTCGTCAAAGAACTCAAAGCTGTCTACAGAAGTTGTACATATGCTAACTTTTAAGCTTTGTTCCCGTGGAAGATGGTCCCCACCCTCACTCTCTTTCTATGACATTGAGAATGAGACGAGTTATGGGCCATGAGAATTGAGGTGACTCATATTTTCAACTTATACTTGGCCCAATTTCAAGGGGCAGATGATATGTCCTTTTCCGTGAAGTAAGTTTATCACAGAATTGAAAGACTAGTTTATGTGTCTGCTTATCCAAAAAAATTATATGCATCTGTTCATGTGGAACACTCGCTTCGCCCGATGATTCAAATTTTCAACTTATATGAGTCCAATTTCAAGGGGCATATGATACGTCTTTTTCCTTGAAGTAAGTTCATCACAGAATTGAGAGACTAGTTAATCCAAAAAAAAAAAACTATATTTATCTGTTCATGTAATTGCTGGTTGCTCTTTTATCCTCTTTTTCTATCCCCTGATGGTTGCAACAATTGAACTTTTGGAATTGGATAGGTGGTGGAACTTTCTTTTACCGGTGGTGAGTGCAGTCTGTTGTCTTACCAGTTTCTATACCATAAAGGAAAGACATAGGAGTACATCAAAGCTTTTGTAGGAATACTGGAATATATTATTAATCTATTATATGTCAGGAAACTCGTTCTCACCATTTCTCTTTTCTGTAACATCTCTGCTCCGTTCCCTGAACTGTTTAGTATTACTTTTTCCTCACCTTTAATGTGTGAGTGTGGGATGTAATCTTGTTTATTTTTACGGTAGTACTTTCAAGTTTGACAAATATTGCATGTAATAGGTACAAAAAGGTGATGTTGGTGGAAGTGATGCAGTTCATGAAGTGCAATTCAATGACATGTCCAATGGCATGCGGAAACAAATGAGAGTCTCAAAAACAACATTCTTCAGAAGGCTGTTATTACCTCTTCACTGCTTTCTCTTTTAAATATCTCAAGAGCTTGGATGTGTGTGGGCTCATCGTATTTCAAAAGCTTAGATAGAAAGAAAGAGGTCGTGTTGTTCTGAGATGGAGAAACATTCATACTGACAGCAGAGCTATGATTTCCTCCTTAATACTTCTGGAAACTATATGCATAGCTGAATGGGTTGAGGAATGTATTAGATTTGCTCATTCGCAGTTCTTAACATGAGGATAAATTGTTCATGAACACGTTTTTGTAAGTAGCTATTTTTTGTAACAGGTTATTTTTCATGTAATACGTGTTAAAGTATTCGACTGAATTTTTGGAGGAGAATAAGTTGAGGTTTAATAGTTCTTTTAACTCTCTGCATTTCTCCATGCCCCTTTTTTTTTTCATCGTTTATCGCTCCTTGTGCTTCCCTTTCTTGATAAGCAGTAAAAGTGAAAGGAGATATGAGCACCTTTATTGTCATGGCTGGAAGATTTGGGGGTTATTATGTTCTCAACAGACAGGGAGAACTGCAGGAGAAATGAGTCAGGGTGATGCAATACAGTTGTGGCTGCTCAGGTTCTTTGCTTGACAACAAAGAGAGTACATCGTTTGCATTACCAAAAACCTACTTATATAGGTTTTGTTAAGTTTTGCCTTAAATTTTTAGTAGAAAATTGTCCCTCTGCAGTTTGACATTACCAAAATCAATGGCTTCCTGAGGCCTCTTTTTGATCTCTATTCTCCATTTGCTAATCATGAAATGAAGTTGCAATGCATGTAATAGAACTTTTGATGCCAGCAGGCTGAATGCAATTTTCTATTTTGTTTTGCTACACTTTCTTGATCGCGATCAGGGGAGATATTGAGCAGTATTTCTGTGCAAGTTGTCCATTATTTGATGCCTCATATTGCAGAAGTGATCCTGAAATTTAAAGCTGAAAACCTTCTAAGGTTGGAACTCAGTGCACAATTTGAATTGGGGTAATGATGAATTAGCTCTAACATTGATTTTTTTTTTTTTTTAATTCTCCATTTGCTACGTTAAAAAGTTAAAAAAGTTGAGATAGGATAGTGGATAGAGCTGTCAAAACAGGTCGGGCAAGCCTAATACAGCTCAAGCCTCGTGAGATTTTAAATTTGGTGGGCTAGGACGGGCTGGCCTACCACATGAATGGGTCTTAAAATGGCCAGTCCAACCTAGCTCTAAGAGGGCCGCGGGCTAGGGCAGGCCGACCCTTCAATTTTTTTTAGAAAAAATATTATTTTTTTAAATTCTTAAATATTTTTTTGTGACATAGTCGATTAATCATGTAAACAACTTCTGTTCGCTTAGAGCGTACAAAAAGCTTGATATTTGACAAGGAATCTCATAATTGAAAAACATATTCTTTATATCTCTAGCTCTTCTTTTTTAAAGTTACATGAATGTTTTCTTAATGCTTTTCTTTCATTTTCCTTAGATTCAAGGATTGCTTCAATAAGTTTGTATGCTTAGGCTTTTTAACTTAGGATTAACATCATTTGTTGATTTCATTATTATAGTCCTTAAAATTTTTAAAATTCCTGAAATTTGCTAGTGGTCAATTTGTTTTTTGTGTATTTAAAATTGATCTTTTTCTAAACTGAAGAGCAGTTTAAATATTAGTAATATATTAAAGTAATCCAAACTGATCATTGGCCACTTAAAGTACTATTTTCTTTTGAAACAAGATTATTATTGGGCCACCTAAAACTTTTCGAGTTTGTTATTAATTAAGCAAAAGAAAAACTAGTGTTGTCATATGACATGTATGTCAAAAATCTAAATTCTAGTTGATATGGAAGGGTAAATGAGCATTCTAGGGTTTGGGGAATGGGGATTACAGTTAATAGTTCTTTTAGTTTTTACTTTTTTAAATATCAAATATTTAATAGTTAATTAATTTAAATTTAATTAATTTTTTGTCCACGGGCCGTCCCAGGCGCAGCCTCGATCAAACCTCAAGGGCCATCCGACTGACTTGGGTTGAGTTTATAAACCTTATTTTTAAATGGGCTCAAAAAATTATAATCCAACCCTACTCAAATAGCGAGCTGAGTTGGGCCGGTCTCACCGGCCAAATTCATTTTGACGGCTCTACTAGTGAGAATCAACTATTCTATCTAGAGACAAGAAAAAGATGAGCGTAAACAAAAGGAAATAGAAAAGTAGGAAAGTGTAAACACAAGGAAAACCAACAAGTTTGGCACAAATGCCTTAGCGATATCCTTTTTCTTGTTAGTGGGCCGTTAGAAGGAAATTTTAGGAATAAATGCGGAAAAATGACATTGTATGCTCTCAAAATAATTGCGTAAAAAAAATATTTTTTAATTTATATTATATATATATATATATATATATATATTGTATGTTATATATCAAAATTATATAATTTTTTGGCCATTAAATTTAAATAATTTTTAACGCGGGCCAAAAGTGATAATACCCTATAAATGCGACAAACGTCATTATCTAAGTACAATAATCGCCACCCTTTCCTTTAATTAATATTCTATCAGTTTTATTTTATAAATATGTTCGCTCCTCTGTTTTAAAACCAATGAGTCCTTTTTAGTTTTAGATTTTTTATATTTTATTCTTGATAATATGTTCTTATAGTTATAATAATATTATGATATATTTAAGATTACATGTTTTAAAACACTATTTTTTCTTAAAATTTGTGCCAAGGTACATAAAATGAAATGGAAAAAGTAGTAGATGATGTTTTATTTTCTTTTTTAAGGGAAAGGAAAAAATGGATTGCATGAATGGAGATGTCAAACTTGACAATGTGAAGATAGGGATGGACGTTGAGATATTTGTCGAAAAGCATTCCTTTGTACGCAATTTAGAGATGTTTGTCCAATTTTATATCCACATATAAGTTAGAACCTTAAAGAATTCAGTGGCGTAGAATATTGGTAAATATCAAATAATAAGGCAAAAAAAATAAAAACCCCACATTTCCCATCAACAGAATTTATGCTGAAAAATGGATCTTGGGTCCAAAGATCTCAAATTCTATTAATGTGGGACAACTCAATACAACTCCTCACGCCCAAGCCTGCATTCTGGAGCATGGATAACATAAATGGGAGTCCAACATCGGTAATAATAACTGGAATGGGCCTGGCTCTGATACGATAAAAAATGGACCTTGGGTCTAACTCAACCCCAAAAGCTAGCTTATAAGATGAGGATTGCTCAAGACCATACAAGGAGACCAAAGACCTCAAATCTCATATAAAGAGACCAAAGATCTCAAATATCACCGATGTGGGATAACTCAACATATGCTATGACCAGTATTCGACTTTTGCAAATATGGATTAAATGGACCCATTTGATTCTGGAACCTAAATTTGGATAACATTTCAAAAACTTTTTGTGTGTACATATGTGGCAAGCCAATCCTTAACACTAGGATAACACTTTTATTTTGGGAGGACTATATTTTCTTTGGTTTGGAATTCAGATATTTATTTTCCTTTTCTGTCCTCAAATTTTTCTTTAAGCACAAAGAAGAGCGTATAATTTTAATATCACTACACGTGGACAGTGAAAGAGCATAATTAGTTATTATATTTTTTTTTTAGGGCGGCGACGTGGACAGTGAGAACTTGTACATGTAGCCCACTATAACTTATCTGCCAAGAATATCAATGAATTCGATTATTGTAATGCTCAGAATAGCCTTTTTTAGTTTTTAGGGTTTATTTCTTAGTTAAAAATCTCTCTTACTAACTGGAATCAAAAAATTAGTAGATCTGTTCCGCCCAAAATGAGAATGGGCTAGGGTTATGAACTTATAATCTGATGATCGAGTCGATTCCATGATTATAAGTTCATTCCATACCGGACCAGGCCGGAATACGATTATATACATTCTCATTATGAGAAGGGGTCATTCGAGCCTATTTAAATAGATACTATGTTTACATATAGATTCCTACATCATTACATTCCATTTAGGATGAGGAATACGCGTAATCGAACCTGCTTGTTACATATCTCTATTGGGACCCTATTCATCTCTTTGAGTGAATCGAAAAATAGGTTTGATTGTCCACCTTTTTGATATATATCAGACATTGCATTCGCCGGATAACTTAAATCGAAGCAATTAAATATTTAACTCGGACCTATATGACATGACCGATCAATAAATTCACCTTTGTCATATATTCCATACATCACACTAGAGATAAAATTATTGTTATTTTTGTAAGTGTATATAGTTTTACTAGAGAAGAAAGAAAAAAGATAGGAACTAAATTGGTTTCGTCCATATTAAATACACTGCATCTAATTTATTATGCACTCCAAATGGATGAGAAGTCCAACAAGGCAAAAACCGATGGCTTTTCAGTTATGACTAGGATGATAAGCTTTATCCATTTCATAATTTCCAATATTAAGTTAAAATAATTGATGAATCTTCAAGTGAATCATCAAAGAAAGCAATCAAGGTTTGTCAATAATTAAATTTAATACGAGGACATAAGTCTTACATGACTGCTATCTGGTGGGATCTTCATGGACAGAAAAAAATTGCAGTCAATTTGATAATGATCGAGTGACATTGCTTCTTTGGCCCGAACCGAAGAATCCCTTAAATATGATGCAAAACGGCCTCAATACTAAAATTGGAAGCTCATTTTTGTTTTGTTTTAAAATATGCATAATCTAAGGTTCGTCAATATTAACATTTGTTTTGTTCCCATTCAAACAAGCTTAATCTAGGTGTCGCTCAGTTTCTCAAAAACAATAATAACAAAAAAAAGGTAGTTCCAAGAATAATAATTTCATAAATCTTAGTTTATATTGCCTCATCCAAAGAAGGTGTTCTAATCTATCTCCTAAAAAACTTAACCCTTCTCTCTTTTCTCTTAGCAAAGGTAGGTTGAAGTCAAACTTTTTTTGGCTTGCGGGTTTAGGGACAGCAGTCAGCTGTTTCCCTTGTAGTCGTTAGTTCATTCTTGACAGATTCAATCGGGTGTTTATAATCTGGAATAAAAGAATTCGAACCTTTGCATGCCGGTAACAAAAACCGATGCCTTACTACTTGGCTATATTTCATAGGCCTGTTTTGGACGATAGGAATGGGGAGAGAGAATAATAAAGTGGAACTCTGAATGACTCGACAAGTGTTGAATAAAAATATATTTGTATTTACATAATATACTATGAATGGAAATAATACATATAGGCAACTATGATAAAAAAACAAAAAAAAAAAGGTCACTGGAATTACATGTGACAATTAAGTTTATATTTTATTTTTGAACATTAAACTTCTTAATTTTATGATCAGTTATCCGAGCTTGGGATCGACAATGTTGCATGGAATTGAGGCTTTACATGGCCGATCCGAACCTGCTTGAGATTGAAGTCCAAAAATGCAGATTGGTTGGCTTTCTTGAGTCTCAACAGATGGATAATATAATATCTCAAAAGTCTGATTGAAGCCCATTGCTCCACACCTCAACCTTTCACCTTTTTGGTTTTTGCTAATTTGGCACTTCTCTACCCACAAATACTGGTTATTGAACCTACTCAAAGTCTCAAACAAAATGGAAACATTAAGAGTTTGAGAAGTCTATTTCAATTCTATATATGGTCCCCTTATAAGCTGGCGAACCTTTACCTTAGACCCAATACTTGCGTAGAACATGGCTTTGGTCCCATTTTAACCAGCCATTTTAATCCTATTTGAGCCGTGAGAATGGAGAAATTTTTGATTGGCGCTTCCCTTTGTAATGGGTTTCATGCAACATGAATCTAGTTTAGTCGAGCCAAGTGGGGGCAAATAGTTAAAGAAAATAGGTGAATGGTTAAAGAAAATAATTATTCATCCATATTTTTTATTAAAAAATGAGTTGGATAATGAAATTTTAAAAAATGAGTCAAATATGGCTAAGAACCATATTATCTACTAAGAATAATGTATAACCAACGAATAACTAATGTATTTAATTTTTAAGACTCAAATTAGGGGTTCCTCAAGTTTGGGAGCCTGAGAATTCTTCCAAAAGTGATTCATATTCAAGAAGCCATGGATAATATGGATATCCATATTATCCGCCGGTTAACTCTTTTTTATCTGTATTAAATATGGATCAGATATGATAATTTATCCATTTTTTATATTACCTGTTTTTGACCTACCCATATCTGACCCGACATGCCCGTTTGTCACCCCTAATCGAGCCAATGAATTTTCGGACAATGGACATCAAATACATCTTGAACTTTCATCAATAATTTGATCCTCAAAGGTAGTTAGATCTTGCAATATTGCCATGGAAACTAGGGTAAAAGATTAAAGGCTCGTTTGGTACGAGGGATAAGGAATAATTAATTATGAGATTAAATTTAAGAACAGTTTATTTCATATTTGATTGGTAAAAATTATAGTATAATTAATCCAGGAATTAATTATTCCCGTATTGTAGTATTTTTATCCCCGTAAGAAAATGAGATAACTAATTCCGGAATAACTTCTTTCCAACCAAAAGACCCTATTAAGTTATCAAAATATTTCTTTGCTTTAATATGAAGCGTCTGCTTTTATATGATTAGGCATCATTATGCATCTTAAGATGCGTCAAATATAATATGGTGAGTTGCTTATCCTAAACAGTCAATATTCGGCAATATTTTTATTATAATATATAAACCCTTTCAAATTAGGAGGATCTATAATGTATTCATACTTTTCTTCCAATATAACTAAAACTTAGGATCTAACGATCGTAAATGGAGATACTTTTACCAACTGAGCAAGTCTCACTTGTCAATATTGGGCAATACTTGTTGTTGATGATGTGATAGGCCAAGTCAATTTAGGATCATAATCATAATTCTTCAGCAGATTTGAATGTAGTTAGTAGTTACATATTATTGACCTTTCAAATACTATACTAAAAAGCAAATTAGAGCATCAGATTACATTATTTCAATAATTACACTTCTCATAAGTCCATCAAGAGCTTTTAGATAATAAATAATAATAGGAAATATAATATTGTATAGCCACTTTCAAAATAATGGCCGAAAAAATATATATATTTTTAATATATATATATTCTGTATGTTATATACA
>MCJB01005524.1:153004-180249 GCA_002018475.1 Nicotiana obtusifolia
AAAATTATACAAATTTTATAATTTTTTTTGCTATAAAATATAAATAATTTCTGGCGCGGGCTAAAAGTGACAATACCCTATAATAATATCAAAACCACCTTTATGATCTTATTGGCTAATAGCTTATTTGGCCAAGCTTCTCCACACCAAAAGCACTTTATTTTTCTTAAAGGTGAAGTGCTTGGCCAAGCTTTTAGAGGAAAAAAAGTGCTTTTGAGTAGAAGCAGAAGCAGAAGCAGTTTTGGCGAAGCAAAAAAAAGTATTTTTTTGGAAAACACTTTTGAGAAAAATACACTTAATTTTTTTTTTAAATTAATCAAACACAAACTAATTCTTACCAAAAATACTTTTAAAAAAGAATAATTCTCAAAATAAGCTGATTTTTAGAGCTCGATCAAACATGTTATAAGGGTCACTTTCCTTAGTGAAAGCTGCATTCATTCTTCAGTCAACAATTTGTTGGAAAAATTATGGACCCATCACAATTATGGTATTTCATAATTAGCAGCACGAAATTACCAACTATTAGCTAATACTAATTGCTAACACGTCCCTCCACTTTTTGTCTGTTGAGAAGATCGATCTTTTGATTTATTACAATAATATAACGGAAATTAAAGTCAATAGATATATGTATAGCAATCCTTTGAATCTTTTCTGATTCGCTTAATCTTTTTCTTGTGCCTATATTTTATAAAATTATTTTTATTTATTTAAAATTATAATATAACCGATTATTAGAGACTATTTCATCCTTTGAATCCTTTGTTTTTGGAATATGTCCATGCAAAAGTTATCATGGCTGCGGATAAGATCATCTTCAAAATTGTGACGTGAACCTTTGCCTTTCACATTAAATGTAATAAAAATAAACAAGTAACTCTATACAACTTGCAAGATAAGAGAGAGCAACTATCGCCGAACTTTACGCCTGTTTGCCAACTTTTCAAAATCATATTTGGGGAAAAGTCTTCTCGAGTCGATGGTCTTTGGGAAATAAGTTTTATATTTTTTGGGGTAGAGGTAAGATTTGCGTATACTCTAATCTTTTCAAATCTCACTTGTGAAAATTCACTGGGTTGTCGTTTGTAATATCTCAGCCCACTAGTGATATTGTCTGCTTTGGGCCTAAGCCCGCATGACTTTAAAACGCGTCACTAGGGTCTAAGGTCTGTTTACATATATACACAACATCTCTCCCGTATTTTATCGATGTGAGATTTGTCTAGGGTGTCATATACACTCCCTCTTAGGGACTCAGCATCCTCGTTGAGGTTTGTCCCTCCACTGTTCAAGGTTGCACGCGGAGTGTCTCTGATACTATATGTAACAACTCATTCCACTAGTGATATTATTCGCTTTGGGTCTAGGCTCGCATGGCTTTAAAACGAGTCATTAAGGTCTATACTTGTTAACTTACATACCCAAAATCTATCCCGTGTTTTGTCGATATGGGATTTGCCTAGGATGTCGCGTTGTTGTTGTTGATTTAGTTGGGAAAAAATTGATTCAATTTTCTAATCTTACTGTGCAAAATTTAATACTCTCTTTTAAAAAATTAAAATGGGTTTAATATATTTTTTCTCCTAAAAATGTTCCCTTAAAACGTACATGATACTTGATTACTTTATACATGCATGCATGTATTTTTTACAGTATTTATACAATGTTGCATCTTTGTAAAGTATGCTAAGATACAAACATGGACATGTAAGCTTTTTATTAAAAAATTAAAACAGTGATTAAATAAAGCTTTTTATTAAAAAAAAAGGTCCTATAGATAAGCTCATCCCCTTTACCTAAAATATGAAACACAAATAATATTGAAGTAAATTTAAAAATAGATCTTACAGAATACGATTTTATCAAATCTGACTCCTTCAAACACAGCGCATGATTTTTTATTTTTTTTTTAAAGTTATAATTACCAATTTATTTAAATAATTATCTACACTTCTTTCTTGGTTTATAAGTAAAGGCAAAGCCGCAAAGCTATGTGCTATTTGGACTTGGATTCTAAAATTAAGTATTGTTTTCGGTGGCAGTGGCGGCTCCAGGATTTTAAGGTCGTGGGTGCTTACTCTCTGGCCATATAAAAAAATTGGTTCATGCAAGAATCAATCCCTAACCACTTCATATTTGTGCACTCTATTCTCACCTCTTAACCAAAGCACCCATATGACTTTTTGTTTAATGGGTGCTTGTTAGTTCTTTATACCAGTATTCCCTATATTTTCTATATAATCATACAGAGTTTGCGTTAGAATTAATAGGTGCTTCACCATCCGGCACGATTAACGTAGATCCGCCCCAGTCCAGAGGAATAGGAGAGTACAAAATAAAGACAAGAACAAAAGCAATGCTCGAAAAAGAAGTGCACTACTTTTCCCCACCTTACAAAATCTATCATATTTTTGTATTGGTATAGCATTATTATTATTATTATTATTATTATTATTATTATTATTATTTATTTTTTATTTGTATTTTTATTTTATTTTGACAATAACAATGATGAGTTAAGCTAAATGAAAGAAACGTGAATTTATATTGTCAGACTTCAGCTTATTTTGACTGAATCATAGTTATTGTTGTTATTATTAATGAGTAGGCCGTAGCTAAAATCTCAAAAGGAACTCAATTGAGTAGTTACAAATTACAAAAAAAGAAAGCAAAAATATGGAAATTTGTTTGTAGGGACCAAGCACAATGGCTACATATGCCCATTTATTAAATTATTAAATAAACCCCTATTAGTACATGGCAAAGATGATAACTGTTTCGTACGCAACTTGACCGTTTAATGTGACCCACAAATTTCTCCGCGGAGCTATGGTCAAATGAAAAGAAAGAGGAAAAAAATATATTATATTGTCGCTCTCAAAATACTAAAAAAAGTTTATATATATTATATATAAAAATTATATATTTTTTTGGCTATTAAATATAAATAGTTTCTGGCACGAGCTAATAATAAAAAAAAACCAAAAGAGAGGCCCATGGCCACTGCGGCAATGGATTAAGGTGGAAGTGGGCCCACATATATCTATCAAATGAAAAGAAAGAGGGGAAAAATATATTGTATAGCTGTTTTCAAAATAATAATATATATATATATATATATATATATATATATTGGTTATTAAATATAAATAATTTATGGTACGAGCTAATAATGAAAAAAACCTCAAAAGAGAGGCCCATGGCCACTGCTGCAATGGATTAAGGTGGAAGTGGGCCCACATATATCTATCAACCAATTAATGAAGATGCTAAGGCCTGGCCCATCCATGATAAGTTGAAGCTAACAAGCTATTGTGTGAATTTGATACTCCTTTTTTTTAATTTATTTATAAAGCAATGTATATTTTTGGTCGAACAGCTTAGTAAATTTATGTGCTTGTTCCAGTTTGTCATCCCGACGCATGTATTTTAAGGAGTTTCATCCAATTACTTATAGTTATAAAACAAACAATAGCTTGTTTTTAAAATGAGCGTCCAACTTAACTATTGCAGACATAGAATTTTTAAAATATAAATTGACAACTTATATGTTATGAAAGAATATTTCTTTTGTCTTTTTTTGTCAACAAGTATTTTGGTAGGATTTTTTATTTCTTTTGTCTTTTTCTGTCAACAAGTAATTTATTTTCGTTGTTCCATACTATTTTTGTCGTGGCTTGAAACCGAAAAACCGAACTGATTAAACCGAACCGAACACGAATAAATCGAACCTAACCGAAGTTATTATGGTTCGATTTTGATTATTAAAATCAAAAACCGAATAAACTGAACCGAAATTCTACAAAATCGAACCGAACCGATCGATGCCGACCTTTGCTGTCTCCGTTCAAAATGTGAATGAAAATATACAAGAAGTAATTGGTGGCTGTCATTGTTGTACTTGTGTCCTACGTGTTTGGCTGATTTGTCATTCTCATCTTGTTCTTAGCTCACGAAATTGAGCTTTTAGCTAATCTCAATTATCATCAGTAATAGACAATTCGCTTAGGAATTAGATAAGCTTGGGAAATTAAAAATCCAATGAAGTAGACTTGAGCTATATAAAAAACATAATGGATTATGATTCAGAAATTAAATTGGTTCACTCAACATTACGTTAAGTGATTAGGTATTCCCGTTATTGAATATATATATATATAATTCCATCTCCTACGATCCAAAGATGAAATTTTTTATAATATTCTGAACCATTCACGAACATCACAGCAAAAATGATTAAAATATTTATAGCTCATATGTAAATTAGTAGCTGCTCAGCAGCTACAAAATAGGAGTTAGATTGAATATATGATAGCGATGTACAAACAAGAACCAATCCCAAGAAAAAGACAGAATAAATTGGATTGGGAAGTAATACCACTCTTAGACCCCCTAATATAAGACCCGATCCTAGAAAGATTAAAAGAAAATCATGTATTGGTTCAGATAAATCTATTTTTTATAAAAATCAAAAACGAAGAATTTCATGACTTTATTGACCTGACCAGGAAAAAAGAAGTTTTTCAATTTTCTATGATACTTCTTAATTATTAATTGAATGAAATTGTAATGGGTATGAATTGATATATATATATATATATATAAAATAAATTATTACAATTCACCTACTTACAATTCAATCGATCGTTAACCAAAACAGAAAAAGAAAAAAAGTACTACTAGATCCGTATATTACAATTCACTTACTTACAATTCAATCGATCGTTAATCAAAACAGTAAAAGAAAGAAAGTGCTACTAGATCCGTTTGAGATTTAATTATATCGTCGTTTTCAAGCTCGAATAAAGAGGAAAGTTGTTACAGACCGATAGCTAAGGTAAAATTTAAAATTGATTTCAAATTGGCATTATTTTTATATTTACTTTTTTCTTATTTTTTCACTTTGGTATATCTGCTAGGAAGTAAGCTACGAATCAGATGCTTTACTTCAGCACTTACTACTATCGTATTTGGCTTTTTGACTTTTTAGCCTTAAAGCAGAGAGCAGACCTACTATAATAGATAGTGTACTTCTTTAATTAATGAATTATGCAAATGAATATGAACCAACTATGGGAATGTGTATTGTATTTGGTATAAGAAAGTCATTTTTCATTAAACAAGATTTATGAAAATATTATTTATGATAAATATCTTATGTGTTAATTAAAGTAAGTAATATAAAGTTAAAAATCTTGGAAGGAAAATGACTCCAGACATAAATAAAAACAATTCTTTTCTTCCTTCTAATAAAAAAAATACTCAAAAGCAACTTCCTATGTACCGAATACTCGCTAAAGTAATGAGAAAGCAATATAATAATAGTGAAGAAAATAGAAGAGATGAAGTCCGTCCCTTAGAAGTTCATTATGGTTTTCTTTACCATTCCGAACTACTAAATTCAGTTCTAGCAGTTGTCATCTCACGAAATTGGCCCATTCGCCAATTTGACGTGAAAAATACCTTTCTCGATGGTCTTTGACTTTAAGAGGTATACATGCAACAACCTTCATAATATGATTATTAATCTAATTATAATCAACTGCAACTTAAGTTTCTTGAATTCTCTGGAGATTGAAACCAAAAAGAAGGAAGTAAAATCACTGAATAATTCCTTTTGTTATAGTTATAGGTTATGACAGGTTTGATAAGCTGAGATGAAATAATAATGTTGGTTTGAGTTATTGCATTGTGGTCCTCATGGTTAGTTAGGTCGTGAGGATATTACTATTGCTATTGTATAAGTTTAAATAACGTTTAAACATAATTTGTCAAATACTTAATAAAAATAGTGTAGAAACAGTAAACTGTAGAATATAATTGAGTCCACTTAGTTCAAAGTGTGTTCTTAAGGAAATTATTCCACTCACAGTACTCGAGGTTGATGGAATATCCCCTCCCAGGATAGAACGATTATCTTACCAGAATAGTAGTACTCCAAATTCCGGTAGCGGCGAATCACTCAACAGCAATATATCACACAGAATAAAGAAGAGAGTTTTTGAGAAAGTTAGATTGCAGAAAAATTCGTAATGAATTCTAGAAAAGAAGTCTGGAATTTATAGCTGTTGGAGGTACTGATTCTGAATGTTTGCAACCATCTAGATCAGTCACTAGGTTTTTGGAGGAGGGAAAACGGACTGGGTCGGTCACAAGTCGCGGGTCGCGCGGGTCAAGGTCAGGATCAGGGTCAGGGTCGAAATCGAAATCGAAATTCGAAGCCGAAGCCGAGCCGAGCGAGTGACAACGGTGCAAGGGGTCCTTGACCCTCCAACCCTTTTAGTAACTAGAGAAGGTGTAATGTAATATATACATCTCTTGTTTTTTTTCTTTTTCTTATGTGGGACAAATATTTTAACCAAAGTAAAAGGGACCTTTACATTCCCTTCACTTTTCATTCCATCATTTCTCATTCACCAATATCAAAACCCAACAATTACAATAAAAAATTACAGATCATTTTAACCCAATATTTTTTTTTGGTAAATGTTTAGTATATTTTGGAAATTAACGTAAAATTATTCCCATCCTGCTTCGACACAATTATGACGAAGTAAAAAACCTATATGTAATTTAGAAGATATAAGAAATATATGAAAAACAATGTTTTGCTGTTTCTTGAAAATTTCAACTGATAACTTCATTAAGTTAATAATATATAGTTAATCTATGCATGGGAAATTCTTAATACATAAGAAATTTCTGCAAGTAAATATTATATTTTGGTTGATTACATAATATGATTGATCCTGATAGCCTAACAACCAAAGCCTTGGCAGAAAGAGTAACTGCTACGCCTGCAACACTTGTTGTTGGTATAAGTCACCACTCGGTTGTCTCAGATTCAAGGGGTTCCTCTTCTGAACAAGAAGAGTAACGGCAGGTATTATCGATAGGGGCACTTTTGAGAGTTGCCCAGGAATTCAATGCACCAACTCCTGGAAGCTCCATTCATGTCCACCTACCGACCGAGGAAGACGCTACAGATCCCTGAATCGAGGGACTACGCGCTTTTAATCCCTTATAGCTGCCTTCCAAGCCCTTTCACTGCCCGAACTATCAATCGTCCCACTATCTGCTAGTCTGGTTCGACTCGAACTTCTGCCATGTCAAGCTTCCTGACCTGAAAGGATAATCGTCTATTATTATTATTATTATTATTATTATTATTATTATTATCATTATTATTGTTGTTGTTATAATTTTTGCGATTCTCCTTTTGGTCTATATGTAGATGAAAAGCTATGTAGTGGACTTTGGATTCTGAAATAATGTATTATTTCCAAAGGAATCGCAGGTTGCAATATAAAGACAAGAACAGTATATAGTTATGCTTGATATAAGTAGTACACTCCTTTTTTCCCCCACCTTACAGAATCTATTGTATTTTCTTCTTTTGGGATAATGTGTTTCTCTTTTGGACTTAATTATTTGTCATGATTTACTACTGGTTTATTCCTTTCTGTTCTGATATAAATTGGTGCCATAAATAATTGTCCACTAGTGCCTTCCATTTCGTTTTCCCCATTGCTTTAATTCTTTAAATTTCCTTGTTTTCATGCTTCTGGTTAATCTGCTTATTTCATAATTATTTGGATCACTTGAATTACGTTACTACTTACTAGTACAAATCTAGTTGAAATTTTTTCATAAAATACGAAAATGATGGAAAATGATCTAAGTAGTAGGATATTATCTTGATTTGTTATAAGTTATTTCTTAACAGCTCAAGCTCTGTTTGAATATTTTATGTATCGTGGACACATTTTAATCATTTATAATGTTTCCTTCAAACAAGCACAAGCTTATCGGCAATTCTCTTTTTTATTATAAAGACCGCTCGATCGTGAAGCTTTTTCGGAAGATGTTCTTTTATTTGCATTATTGCATACTTTTTACTCAACGTATTTAGAGCAAACTTTTTGATAAGCAAGCCACCTAGCCCTATATTGAATTTTTTTGGGGGGTGGGGGGTTGTCGCAAAAGAATCAATCCAACAGCTATAATTTTTATTTCTTCTAAATATTTTTCCAATCTTTTGCACGAGCTGTATGAGGCAAAAATTCGTTCCACCATAATTATTAAAATAGGCAAAAATAGGCCCACTTATTGAAATAAACAACAAGAGGACATGGCAAAGATGAACACTGCTGCTTATAGCTTGTTAGGCAATTTCATCACTTAACACAAGGACCAAGCTTGTTAGGCAATATATAGGTTCAGTCAAATTTAGTAATTTTATTTATACCATGCATTTTAATTAAAAATCAGTTAATATATATAAATAACTTATTCATAACTCATTATATTGCATTCTATAAAATTAAAAATTCAAAAACTTAAAATCTTTACTTCACTATTGGTTTAACATGACCCACACATTTTATCCTCCGATAGCTAAACTCTTTTTTTTTCGGGTAGGCGGCAAAAATAGCTCTTCTAGCATCAGCATGGATTGACAAGCGACGGGGAGTAGTCATTATTTTTTTCCATAATAGTCATACTGTTTATATCTCTGGTGGGGTAAATCTGAAGGAAAGTGGGGTAAATGACCGATACTACTGGAAGGATTCCTTTTTGAATAATAGGTACTGTAACTGATATTCTTGTAATCTGTTTAATAGGTATTTTCTTTTATGGTTCATATTCCGGCAAGAAAAGAAAAGACTTTAAAAATAAAAAGGGGAGGGCCAATGGCCACTATTGTAATGGATTAAGGAGAAGTGGGCCAATGAGATCTATGTAGCAAAAGATGCAGATGACGAAGGAAAGACCCATTACTATGATAAGATGAAGCTAACAAGTTATTCTATGAATTTTACGTGGCTGCTTTCCCATCCATTATTTTCCCTTTTCTTTTCTGAGAACTCCCTAACTTTTTTTCTTTTTTTTTTTAATAAAAGTAACAGATAAACGAGTCGGTGAACAATGTTCCTTAGGTAGTTTCCTATTGTCCGGATAAAGTTTAGACGGTCCGGGTCTGGAATTCTCGGCCCACGCGAAAGGCGTGACTATCAAATTGCTATATGAAAATACAACTAACTGTAAATGTTTATAACCATAAAATTATACTCCCTCCTTCCCAATTCTATGTGAAGGTGTTCAAATTTCGAGAGTCAAACGAGTTATTCTTTTGATTATAATTTTGTTATGTGTCTTCTAAATATTCTAATATTAATTATTATTGCCTATAGTACTTTTATACATAATTTCTAAATATGTAGATTTTATTTCGAAAAATTTAAAAATTTTGTATTCAAATAATGATCAAAATTATGAAGTTCGAATTTAGAAAAGCAAAAGTATCATATAAAATGGGACAGAGCAGTACTTTTGGTCCTAGCTGATTTGTCATCCTCATCTTGGTGTATTCACTGATGGCCCCACTATCAATTGCTCACTTGGCATTCTCATCTTATTTTAAGCTCACTCCATTAAGCTTTAGCTAATTAATCTCAATCTTCATTAATGGACATTAAAAAAATGATTAGATGAGGTACAATATAGTTAGGGCGACGTAATCAAAAGTTTAAGCTGGGACACCACGTCGATTAACTTTGCATTCCGCCATCACATATTCCACTTCCTTCGACAAGGAAATCGATTGAACTATGATTCAGAAGTTATATTAGTTAATTCGTGCAACATTATGCTTGCCATCTTAACCATAAAAGGGCAAGATGATTAGTGAAAACTGTTAATTAGATATGCTTTTAATTGTTTTGTTGTGTTTGGAGGAGAAGAATAAGTGGATCTGAAAGAATTAATTGATGCACTTCATATAGTAAGATTTATTTGAATAAAGCATGAAAGAAACACTTCAATTAGAGCCTATGCTTTACATTTAATTAATTGTAAAGACAAGCACATATAACCAATGTCGAATCACCTTTTCACTAATTTACTTAGGGGTCGTTTGTTATGTTGTACTAAGTAAAATAATCTCTGTATAAAAATTTAATCCGTCCAATACAATGTTTGGTTGCTCAATTCAATTTATGTATACCTAATACATGGATTACTTATAGCTCATAGGAGGGCTTAGCTAATACCAAGGAAACCAGGGATTACTAATCCCTGCATTAATTATACCTGGATAAGACCCTAAAATTACTAAACAACCCCTCAAACCCTTTTCCTAAATTTCTTTATACACAGAAAGAAGAATCTTCAAGGGTATAATTATAAAGAAGATTTTGTACAGTTTTAAACCAAACACAAGCTAATTTTTAATACAATGAACCAAACACTTGATAAAAAATAATCTCAGCACTACAATCCCCACATTACTAATACCTGCATTACTAATCCCTACATTACTAATCCCTGCATTATTTGTGTTCGTGCCAAACGACCCCTTACTGCTCTACGCCTATCGGAATTGACGCATCCATAACACTCCATTCAACTACAAAACAAAAATCTTCAATAAAATTTATATATTTTTTATTTTTTACTATTTCATTTATATTTGTTTTATGGCGACTTGGGGAGTGCTTTTGTGGGGAGGGAAGGGAGAGATAAGTAGATACGAAGGATAAATGATGTGTTATCGCTGTAAAAATTAGGTAGCAGGGATATCTTTTTTAACTTTAGCATTCGATATTTAAATTTATGACGAATAAGTCCACTAAAAACATAAAATGCTCTTTATCAAGAATTTTTTATTCGTAAAACTATGATCTATAATAAAAGGTGAATAATATCGATCATTCCACCTATCTTTTAGTGGTAAATATCTAGTTATAAACGTAAAGTTGCAACGAAATTTAAAAGAGATATATAATATGTCATTATCGTTATCCTTGATGAGAAAGATACTTGGGAAACTTTATGCATCATATATGGTTTGTTATATATATATATATATATATATATATTTCTACATGGAATAGGATCCACATGTATGTTCCTTACTTTATTATATATAGATGGCAAATATTGATTTCTCTTCACGAAAAAAGAAATTTGCTTTTCTTTTTCATAACCGAATGGCAAGTTCTAAAAGGAAAATTTTATTAGGAATTTAGTTTAGTCGAGCCTAGTGGGGGCAAAATAGTTAAAGAAAATAGTTATCTATCTATATTTTTTATTAAAAAATAGGTTGAATAATAAAATTTTAAAAAATAAGTCAAATATGGATAAGAACTATATTATCTACTTAGAATAATGTATAACCAACGGATAACTAATGTATTTAATTTTTATATTTTTAAAGATTCAAATTAGGGGTTTCTCAAGTTTGCGAGCCTGAGAATTCTTCTAAAAATGATTTATATTCAATTTTCTAGAGGTAGTGTACTAAAAACAGAAAAAATTTAGTAATATGATACTCAAATTTTCTAGAGGTACTCAAAATTTTATTTGAGTACGTAGAAATATCGTATATGTTCAAAGGCAAGGCAACAAACATAAGAAAAAGTGGTGCGGCAATATTTTGTTAGAATATAATCTGGATTAAATTCTTTAGTTGTTTATTCTGTTTGGCTTTGAATTTTTGGCTTGTCTGGATGAATGCTATGTCGGAAGCCGTGATCACATAGTTACTTTCGCTCACAGTGCTGTTACGACGATAGGTTATCGGGAGTGAAGTAAACTCCGCTCCTGATTACACATTATTACACATTACTAATTTCATTTATGAGATCAAGAAATGAAGATGAATTTGGTTTTAATTTTAGTTGGTGGGGGCATCAACTAGATTAAGTTTTGTATCATCAATAATTAAATTTATCTATGAACTACACCTAAAAGCAACCAACCATTGTCTCCAATTTGCAGTTGGATCTAACCATAAGTCCTGTCTATCCTATTAAGAGTTTCCAATAATAAAAATATGATTATTGGTACTCTCATTATTATCAATTGCAGTTTAAGTTTCCCAAATTCTCTTAGGGTCAAAAAGGAAATTGAGGGTTTCCTTTTATTGTCCCTATGATCTGAGTTTAACTTCTAATACAAGACACTATAAAAAAGAAGTTTTACTTTATTAGGGCGTTTAAAAGATAATTATAGGTAATTAATTATAAAATTCGAGATTAGTAATCTAAAAAGTAAAGCATATAAGCTGCCACGACGTGTAAAAATACACTCATCGTTAGGGGCGGAGGTAGTGTAATAGTTACGTGTTCGGACAAAACTAGAAACTTTTGCTTAAAAATTGTATTTGTACAAGTAAATTCATTAAATATTTAAAAATATTTAATTGCAAACTCAGTAACTAAAACAAGTTAGAGTTCGGTGAGAAGATTTGAACCCATAACCTTCAAATCCTAACTCCACCTATGCTCATCGTATATCATTGTTGATCATAAATTAAATTGTTTTACAGATTGAGGTGTACTATTTCATGTTCATAATCCTAATTAAGGGTGTACAAACCGAACTGAAAAACCGCATCAAACCGAAAAATCAACCAAACCGATTAAAATCCCCGATTAGGGTTCGTATTAAGTAAAAAAATCCGAAACCGACATACAAATATATAATTTTTATATATTTTTCTAAGACTTTATATAAATTTTCCTTCAAATATGTCTAGAATATTAGGAATTCTCTTATGGGATGTAATATTTAATATAATACGAAGTGTTTTATTTTTATTAACTTTAAATAATGGGTTGTATAATTATTTTTTTATCAAGTATTATTGAAATGGATCAATCTCTTTGTTCTACCATACTCATAAGTCAAGATCTATTAAATTCGTAAATCTTTTTAGAATTTGAAGTGGTATTTCGATAATTTAAAATTAAATAGAACATAATTTAGGTATCATATTATATGTTTAATTATTAAATTCGGTTAACCTTGAAAGTGTATATGATCAAGGAAAAATTATTGTGAGACAGACAAAAAATTAACTATTATGTGTTGCTAAGAAAATTCTCTAATAAAAATATTTTAATAAATCATATGTTTATTAATTTTTAAATTTTACTAAACATATATTTACTTATAAAAAATTTAAGAAAGTAAGATTGAAATAATATTCATGTAACAAAAAAAACCCAATAAAACCGATACAATCCAAACCGATATAATTTGTTTAGTTTAATTTTGATAGAAACTGAACCTAACTTGGTCCATATACGCCCCTAATCCTAATCTAATTTCAACATATTTAGTTGGATGGGCCATTACTTCGATATTACGTCTTTTCTATTTTTTATATTCAGTACCTAATTGTGTTTACTTTTGCCAGTCATATTGAGTTGAATAATGCAAATTATAACTGAAAGAAAGGAAGACAATATAGAAAGAAAAAAAGTCAAATAAAATCATGGTGATTTGGAAGGTAGCTAGCATCTTATAAAATCTGAGCTAAGGATATGTTATTTTGATTTTCCAGCACAGGTTTGTCGGTAAAAAAAATTAAATGGATTCAAGTAGAGTTTTCTCGAACGTATCAATAAGTTAGACCCGTATTGTGAGTTGTTTCATGCCATAAATAAACTCGGACACTCAAAAAATTTGTTGAACAGGCGAATTCACATCTCTTATAACCGACACAATCCTTTGTTCGTGGAGCAGAATTTGTTCCAATATCTCAATATTATTATTAATTTGGATTTCTGAAATTATAATTCTATGAATGGTGCGGGAAGCGTGGTGTCACATATTATTCTTAGCAAGCTCATCATGTTTATTAAATAATTATTTACATTTCTAAGATCAATCAACTAATAAGTTGACTTGTTCACTTCCCTGCTTGCAAACGGATAAAGAGAAATAAATAAATATTCAAAAGTTTGATCAAACATTCTGTTTACCCTGAATTTCGAATAACAATTGAATTTATATGTGATTTTAAGGATATGTGCCTCAATTTGATACAAGTAACGAATAATATAACGGAAATTAAAGTTAATAGATTAATGGAGAAGAGATGCAAACCACAAGCCTTGGATAATCGCAGCCTTAGCTGATTCTTCCAAGATAAAAAGTAAATATAACTAGAGCCAGATGAATAAAGTAATGTAGGAAAATAATAAAAGCTGTTTTCTTTCTTTGTATTGATAATTTTCTTGAGATGTCCTTGAACAATTACATTGTCCCTTTATATAGTTGGGATATAATCTTTTATACAAGGTAAGAATCTATTTACAAAGTAAAATATCTCTTGATTTGCTGGTTTAACGGTCTCATTGATTGATGCCGAGATTCTTGTCGTGATGCTTACCTATCACGAATTTTCCGGTCCGTTCGTCATTCAAATTTGATGACCTACCCTAGAACGTTTCTTGGAATCGAGATCGATAGACTCAGTTCGAGCATTCTGGCTTTGTACTCCGATTCAATGTTATTCGGTCTCGACCTTCGATCTTTGGTACCTTAACCCCGATTTATCGAACAATAATCATAATGAATACTAACTGTATAGAATCGACTCCGATGTAACTATATATAGGCGAACTTGAATTCGACCTCATATACATTCTGAATTATTGAAAGACAAAATTTGAAAAATCGCACGACCAGTCGAGTTACTCAATTTCAGAATATTAAAATTCCAGCATCATTTTTCAAATAAATAAATCACCTCCTCTCTGTGCATTACAGTGAGATATCAGATGTGCTATAGAAGGAAGAATGATATGCCAGAAAATTTTTATTGGACTATGATTAGTATCATAATATCACAAAATTGTTAACTTTGCACGATCCATCTAACTAAATTATCATTGCTCCAATTAATTACTTTCCACTATTCGGGCAGTTTCATAGCATTTCACAGTTGTGAGAGAAGGTTCGTTGCTAGTAGGCTGGTTGGCTTTGATTATTCAAGTCAGCAAATTAAGAAAATTTTTCTATAGATAATAATGTATAATTTAAAAAGTAATTTGTACTATAAGTTATGTTTTATACTATAATCCCTTTTTATTAGCGGATTAGCAGCGCAAACTGTATGGGCTAAAAATTATCATAATTATATGTGAGCCTAATCAATATTAAGGAAGCCTTCGGAGGTCGTCATGTGTCATCAATTTAAGTTCAATAGAGGATGAAGGCAAGATCGAATACTCAATGGAAGACGAAGGAGAGGTAGAGGACTCAACGGAGGTCGAAGACGAGGACGAGTCCTCCCTTTAGCAAAACAGTAACGGCTAGTTTTAGAAATAAGATCTTACAGAGAATGTTCTAGTAAATATTCCTCTCATCTGTACTATTAAGGTTTTTGTGGCCCATGTGTCCTTATAAATAGAAAGATATGTAGCTACAGGAGGGGATTGGACTCTCATTGCAAAAAATAATACATTGACATTCTCTGAGGATTCCTACTTTATTATTGACATACAAAATATAACTTTTCTTGAGATCTTATCTATCTTTTCTCTCACGATCCGAATATTCAAAGGCTTATCACCATCTATCTTGTCAGAAGAAATATAGAAGAATCTCACCCTTTTCGGGTGAGTCACATGCATTTATTTACATAAATGTCATTCGTGATTATTTATTGCTATTTAATGCTACCATCTTTGTTCTTGATTCATTGAATATTGTGTTATTGTTTCTATTAATTGCTACTCAAATAGTACCTATGACATCTTGCTACAAAATCAGTTAATCAATTTTTGGATATTAATATTGGCTAAGATTAACTCTATTTTATTAGAAAATCTAATTGTTTAAACCTACATATAAATTTTGGGTCAAATAGTTTGGCGCTGCATGTGGGAATTTTCTAATTATTTAGTTTCTATTAGATCCACAACTCAGGTGACTTGTTAAGCTAAAAAACACACCAAGTTTATCTCTTTTCTTTGTGCGTGTACAAGTCTCCATGGCAGGTAACCAAGGAAACGGGATCAAGGCGACAGATAATATTCCCCTCAACCTCATGAATGCTATCGACGAAGGCTATGACACTTATGATGAGGAGATAACGTCCACGATCCCTCCCAGACGAGAAAGGTCCCCTCCACCTTTCTGCAGCATAACAAAACCAAAGGGAAAAGGGGCCTCCACTTCTACGGGAGAGGGGGAACGAAAAATGAGAACAAGGCGCTCAGAGATCAAATGAAAGAGCACCAAGAACAAGTAGATAAAATATTAGGTGCTCCCAAATTATTACCAAAAAGAGACACCGGCAGATTTGTGGAACAGACATACAAGGAAGAGGCTCCACACGCCATACCAAAGACCTTCAAGATGCACCCATATCTCAGAATTTACGACGGACCGACCGATCCCGAAGGCTATGTAACCCACTATGTCACTGTCGTGAGGGGAAATGATCTCACCCAAGAGCAGGTGTCCTCCATCTTACTGAAAAAGTTCGGTAAGACTCTCATTAGGAGAGCTTTAATGTGGTACTCACAATTGACAGCTTATTCCATAGAAACTTTCGAAGAGATGGCCGATAAGCTCATAACGGCTGATGGTAGGATATAATCTCGTGTTTTAGTCGCTTATTATACTCCAATTTATTGTACTTTATTTGTTTTCGGAGTTTTAATTGATAGTGTTTTGCACTTATTATGTGTTTTATGCCTTGTAGGAGTGATTCTGAGCTATGTAGATGTTATGGAATGAATTCGAGTGATTTGGAGCTTTGAAGTCTGAGTAAAAGCTCAAAAGATTAAGCCGGGATCGTGTTCGGGGGTCGAGAACCAAGTATGAACGTCAAAACGTAAGAAAGATCTGCACACTGAGAAATCCCCACTACCACGGCGCATGGGGCGCGGCGCTTATGCATTTTTCTGCTGCCTGTCAGAACCAACTCTCTGGATTTTCCCACTAATGCCCCGCATAGGGCGTCGCTTGGGGTGACGCGCCTGTGCAGTTTTTACAGAGTGAAAATCCTATTTCGGCTAGAAGAAGGTGGTTTCATCTGGGCCTAACCTTACTTAGTATAAATACATGGAAAAACGTTATTTTCTGAACTTTTGACACAATTTAGATCTAAGGAAGATAATGAGATGTTGGAGGACCAAAAGCAAAAGGATTTCATCATTCCTTCCTCACACAAGACCCGAGTTTGGATCGAATTTATATTTTCCTGTACATTTAATTTTATTTGTGATGAATTGCTCCATATCTATGGAGTAGTTTTCTTTAGGGTTTGATGGATTTGGTGTATTGATGTTTGTTTGTGGATTATAACTCTAGTTTTATGTATTGAAGCGTTTTTGGATGATTTAAACTGTTGCATCTATATTCACTTGTTCATGTAATTGAGAGAGGCATAACTTGTGATACTTTTGAATTATATTGTTAGTTGAGTTCATTAATTCTGCTTAGTAATCTAAAGAGGCTAGTTGAATCATTGATTAAACCTAGTTAGGAGGATAATGGAGAGAGGTTCTCCTGAAAATCAATCCACTACGCAGTCTTGCATATATTTACGTATTTAAATTGGTTCATCTCGTGAGGTTAAAACTTAATCGAAGAGAGGAGTTTTTGTTGAACGTTTGAACTACTAATTGAGTGAATTCGAGAGGCTCACTTGAGCATTAGAAGTGAATTATCTAGAGTTAGATCCCAAACAATTATCTTGCACCTATCCTATCAAAACCCTATATTCTCCCACTGATAACTTTCTTTTCTTATTCCTTGTTTCGATTGTCATTAGTCAATAGCCTTAGTTTCTTAGTTAATTTTAGTTATTCATCATATAAATCTCAATTGTTGACTCTCCTGGATAGCAATCAAGCTAGAAACTACGAAAATACTGTTTAACTCCAATCCTTGTGAATATGATATTGTACTATACTATCTTTGACTAGCGAGCATAATTTAAGTGTGTATTCCGAGCTCGTCAATGACGCACGACGGGGCGAAGAAAGCTAAAACAAGGGTGAATGATATCTTCGCCATCAAAAAATCCAAAGGAGAGGGATTGAGGGACATCCTCGCCTGATTCAACAGGGTGAGGATGACTCAGTCAAATGTCTTTGAAGGGATGGCCGTGGCAGCTTTCCAAAATGGGTTGAGGAGAGAGGGTTCGAGGGGGACTAGAAAATTATTGAGTCGGTTGATAAAACACCCACCAGTAACTTAGGAAGAAATCCACCACCCCAATTGTGCCGAGGTCAGAGCAGACGATGACGCCTTAATAGACCAACTCGACAACTCACTTCGGTACAATCGAGCGCAGAAAAGAATGCAGTGATAGCACAAGGAGGGACCATACGATATTAAGTACCGATAGGAACAACTCCGGTCCTATGTTAGGACACCCGTCCCCTCTTTTCACTATGAAAATGGCCCATTTAAACCAAGCCCAGGCACTCACAAGAATGATCGAGGTATGCCCCCTTACTATCTGCTCACAATTTTGCATGTCTCCTAGAGAGGTAGTCTACGCTCTTGAGAAGCTCGTAACGAAGGTAAAGTGGCCACCAAAGATAAGGTCTTATCCAAGCACCAGGAAATCTGACGCCTTCTGCGAGTTCCACAAAAAATGTGGACATAAAATAGAAGATTGATCGCCTTGAAACTAGAGGTAGAAAACTTACTGCATCAAGGGAACCTCAAAGAGCTACTCGGCGACAAAGGCAGAAACACCTTAGCAAGAGGTCAAGAACGTCTAGGCCCACCTAGGCCACCTTCACCAGCTCGTACCATCAATATGATTGTTGGTAGTTGCGAAGATGCCTCTATCAACAACATCAAATTCACTGCCACCCACAGGCTCAAAAGATCGATCACCCACGAATGGTATGCCAGGCTCAAAGAAAGTATCATCGATGAGTCAGATACCGACGGTTTGACTTTCCCTCATAATGCACTTGTCATTACTTTACGAATTTTATATACTAATGTTAAGAGGATTATGGTAGATAATGAAAGTGGATAGTGCATCAGCCATCCCCGAGTCCTTGCATAGATGAGACTCGAGGATAAGATAGTGCCACATTGCATAACACTAACCGATTTTAACAATGCAGTTGAACGGACTTCGGGAGAAATCACACTCCCCGTTCTCGCCGGTGGAGTAACTCTAGAGACAACATTCAATATCATGGACCAGGACACCGCATACAATGCCATTGTGGGACGACCATGGATACACCTGATAAGTGGGAATTTTGACTTCTTAATAGCACCTTTTAGCTTTTGTTTTAGTTCGAAAATATTGAATTGTGTTCTCGAAACTAATATAATTGTGCAAATTGCAGTAATGCTGGAAGTTTTGTCTCCCGAGATGAAATCCGACTCAAAAAGGAGTGTTCTGAAGCAGAAGGCAATAAAGGGCGCAGAAGCACAAATGTGTGATCCGCACATGAATTGTGTGGCCGCAGAACTAGGCCTAAGAGTTAAGGATCAGAGAGTATGCAAAAAAACCAGGTCCAGGAGCCTTTGTGAAGTGCAGACCACACAAGAATTGTGCGGCCACAGAAGATTGCCTTGCGGCCGCGGTCCAAAAATGTGCCCCGCAGAACTCATCTTCCTGCCAACTAAAAAAATCTGCGGATCACACATGGAATCATGCGGCCGCAAAATCTCCAGAGGGGCATTGTTGTCCTCGATTTTTGGCCTTGTATTAATAGACGAGTTTCTACAATCCAGAAATGTGCTATCGCAGAACTCACCTTCCTGCCAACTAAAAAAATCTGCGGATCACACATGGAATTGTGCGGCCGCAAAATCTCCAGAGGAGCATTGGTGTCCTTGATTTGGCCTATTATAAATAGACGAGTTTCATAAAATTAGGTCAAGTTTGAACATACAAAGTTGTTGTAGCCGTTTCTCTTTTCTATTTTAGGAACGTTTAGCTTATTTGAGTATTTTAACATTGGATTTCATCATTTTAATCTTCCAATAATGAGTTTAATTAGCTTTTCATCTTTATTTTCTTCAAACCCCATTATGAGTAGCTAGAATTTTACTTGAGTTGTGACCCAACTCTAGTGTGTAAACCTTATGGATGATTAATTTTATGCTTGTTTATGATTGTGTGTTGATTATTTAGCTTTGTCATGCTTCAGTTTTAGAATTAAAGTTGCAAACATTGATTCATGTGTATTGATTTTGTCTCTACTTGAGAAAGATAAACCTAGTCTAGGATAACTTAGCTAACAAGGAATTGGGTTAATTGAGAGATTGATTACTTAATTAAAGGATTCAAACTAGAGATAGTAAGAACCGGACTTGAGCTCTTATCAACTGTTTTGGTTAATACCCATTTGGACTTGAGAAAGTCAAATTGGACAAAATGACTCTCTGACCGAGAGGTATTGAGTGGGTAACGTGGAGTTGAGAACTGTAATACACCCTAATCAACAAAATAAGTATAAAACCCTTTATCCCATTAGGCAAACACCTAGGTTATGGCCACAGCCCTAGGCCTTTAATCCAATTGGAAAACCTTCAAAAACATTTATCTACAATCTATTTTCTTTAGCTTGCATTCATTAAAGTAGCAGTAGAAATTGAAAACAAAATCTTGTTGTGGAAGTGTAATTTTAGATAACCCATTTGATTGATTCAAATATATACTCCTAACATCCTTCATAACTCCCAATGGATTCGACCTTGACTCAATGTTGGGTAATTATTATTGCATACGACTGTCTCATTTCTCCTATAGAGGTGTGTTGTGGACGTTACCAACACCCCATGAGAGTCGTCCCCTCCAGCCTAAGTTACCAAATTTCCCAACACCTTGGGGAATATTCAGCATACAAGGGGAACATCGTACGTCCGGGGAGTGCTACCAAATCGCCATGGACAACACGACAACTCAACAAAAGAAAGATAAGGAAAAAGAAGCATAGCAATCAACATGGTCGAGGTCGCCACAAGGCGAAGCTAAGGAAGTCATTATGGACCCCGAGATGGTCGAAGCCGTTGGATCAACCATAGAAAACCTTGACCCCATCCAACTAGATCACAACGACCTCAGTAAAAAGGCTTACATCGGTTGCAAACTCCGAGAACCAGGTAAATTTAGTCAATTCTTAATAACTAACGCGAATTTGTATGCCCTTAGTCATGCAGATATGCCAGCCATCCCCAAGGAGATCGCCATACACAAACTGAATGTCGACCCCTTCTACCCCCTGGTAAGGCAGGTCCAACGAAAGTTCATCTCCACCATCAATGAGGCAGTCCATGAAGAAGTAGAGAAATGGCAAACGGCTCCATCATGGAGGCGAAGTACCCCAAATGGATTGCCAATGTAGGTATGGTCAAAAAGAAAGACAGAAAATGGAGGATGTGTCTGGACTTCATTGACCTAAATAAAATATGCCCAAGGGATTCATTCCCATTGCCACTCACTGACCAACTCATTGACGCAACGGCAGGACACGAGCTGTTAAGTTTTTTGGATGCTTACTCAGGTTACAAGAAAATACTCATGTAGGAAGAAGACCAAGAGAAAACCGCATTCATCACCCATATTGGAACATATTGTTATAAGATCATGCCATTCGGGTTGAAGAACGCGTGGGCTACCTATCAGAGGTTGGTCATAAAAATGTTCAAAGATCAGCTCGGCAAAACCATGGAGGTATATATCAATGACATGTTGGTCAAGTCCGTGAAGGTAGAGGATCATATTGACCACCAAAAAGAAGCTTTCAATATACTAAGGAAGTACATAATGAAACTAAATCCTGAGAAATGTGCGTTTGGTGTGGCCTCGGGAAAATTTTTGGGCTTGTTGGTATCATAGCCATGGATTGAGGTCAACCCAGATCAAATTAAGGCTATCAACGAGATACTAGACCAATTGACTACTAAGAATAAAATCCATAGATTGACCGGTCAAATTGCCGCCCTACCCAAATTCATCTCGCGGTCATTCAATATATTCCACAGGTTTTTGAGCGTTCTAAAAAAGGATAACGACCTCGAGTGGACGCCCGAGTGTGTACAAGAACTGGGAGAACTGAAGGCGTACTTGTCATCGCCACCTTTGCTCTCAAATCTTGAGCCCGGGGAGTGCCTCCTCGTCTACCTCGCCATCTCGGAAGCTGCGGTAAGTGCGGTCTTGGTTCAAGAAGACAAATGAATGCAGTATCTAATTTATTATATCAGTAAACATTAGTCAATGCCGAGACAAGGTACCCTCACCTCGAGAAACTAGCCTTGGCCATGGTCGTAGCTTCACAAAAGCTTAGACCCTATTTTTAGTTCCACCCAATCTCGGTTGTCACCACTTTTCCTTTAAGGAGCATATTACACAAACCCGAGCTGTCGGGGAGGCTAGCGAAATGGGCCATTGAGTTAAGTGAGCACGACATCACTTATCAGCCTCGCACAACGATAAGGTCCCAATTACTAGCTGACTTTGTCGCAAACTTTAGTACAAAACTAATGCCTGAGGCTGAAAAGGAAGACACTCAAGCTTCTCTTCAGACACGGGACCTTTGGGTCCTAAACACTGATGGCGCATCCAATGCATGGGAGTGCGGACTGGGACTCGTTCGCGAGGTTCCCACTGGCGAGATAATTTTGCCAATCCATAAGAAGACTCCCATATATGACTAACAACGAGGCTGAGTATGAGGCCGTACTTACAGGATTGAAACTAGCACTCAAGTACGGGGCAAAGCGATTGAAGTTTCACTGTGATTCCCAACTCGTAGTTAACCAGGTTACTGACACTTTTTAAATCAAAGAGCAAAGGTTGCAGAAGTATCAATTTGAGATCCGCAGATTACTACCCAACTTCGACGAATGTCAGCTCGTTCAAATTCTACAAAATCAGAATGTCGAAGCAGATAGCCTCACTAAGTTAGTCGCCGCCACCATAAGTATAACTCCTGGGATAAGAGTGTAGTTCACCTCCTTAGCTCGACATTAGACCACATTGAGGTAAAATCTATAAATTTAACTTAGGACCGGCGCAATTATATTGTACACTATTTGCGACACCCTCCCAAACGATAAAAAAGAAGCCAAAAAGCTGAGAATGCAGGTTGCCAGGTACAATCTCCTTCACAACGACTAGCACAAAAGAACGTACGGTGGCCCCTTGAAAAAATGCTTAGGCCCAAACCAAACCCAACGCGTTCTCGAGGAAGTCCACGAAGGGCATTGCAGCGCTCATTCCGGTGATTGAGCACTCGTCAGATGCCTTATACGGGCTGGGTATTGTTGGCCCACCATGAAGAAAGACGCCTCATAATTCGTGAAGATGTGCGAGCCGTGTCATAGGTACGCCTCAATAAATCCACCAAGCAGGCGAACACCTCTACCCAGTCACCTTTATATGGCCATTTATTAAATGGGGTATGGACATCATGGGTCCACTTCTACCGGGGCGAGGTAACGTAAGATTTCTTTTAGTTTTAACTGACTATTTCTCTAAGTGGGTGGAAGCAGGGGAATTCCCCCAAGTTCGTGAGCAAGAGGTAATTACCTTTATATAGAAAAACATCATCTGTCAACTCGGCCTACCTAAAGAAATAAGCTGTGACAACGGGTCCCAATTCACAAGAAGAAGAACCATCGAGTTCTTCGAGAAATGGCATATTAAAGAACACTTTCAACTCCTTACCACCCAGCTCGCAACGGACAAGTAGAATCCTCTAGATGTCAAAACTAAACATCATGATGAAGAAACTTGAAGAAGCAAAGGGATTGTGGCCGAAAATACTCTAAAAAGTATTATCGGCACACAGAACTACCCCAAAGACAAGCACGGGAGAGACACCTTATTCTCTAATATACGGAACAGAAGCAGTTATATAAGTTGAAGTTGGAGAATCCAGCTTAAGGTACTCCCATGAAAGCGGTACCATTAATGACGAGAGTAGGAAACACGATCTCGACGAGGTCAAAGAGTGAAAAGACATGGCATACATAAAGACGATCGCTCAGAAACAAAAAGCAGACGCTACTACAACAAAAGGCAAAGGTTCGATTGTTCAAGATCGGGGACTACATGCTCAAATCAAAAACCCAAGCTAACAGGGATCCATGAGAAGGTAAGTTGGGAACCAACTGGGACAGACCGTACAAAAACTTAGGCAAAGCAGACAAGGGCTCGTTCCAATAGGAAACTATGGAAGGGAAGATCCTAACAAACAATTGGAATATCAGATATCTCAAGTACTTCAACATCTAAAAAACAAGAAATGCCATGTAAGTCGTACTTTTTTTTCCAGAGTTTTGTCCTAATATGATTTTCTCAAGGAGGTTTTTAACGAGGCGACGAGTGGGACACTTCAAGTTGGAATGTACGAGAGGAATTATTTTTTCATCGCCTGACTCATCAAGAATCTTCAAGTCGAATAATGACGGGACTAGATATACTAGGACTGAGACGCCAACCAACACCCCAAAATTGTAATTTTCTCCAAATATCGTCTAGGAGTGAATATTATGTATGTGAAACGACAACGTTGAAATAATAAAGATGCACGTTTATCAAAACTACACTCCAAAATGGTACGTTCGAGCAGCTCGAACAACACCTATCGGCCTTTGGCTTTGAGTTAACGTAAAGGTATGTTCAACTAACTCGAACAAAACCTATTGGCCCCTGACCTCGACTTAACGCAAAGGTACGTTCGACCAGCTCGAACAACACCTATCGGCCCCTGGCCTCGATTTAACTTAAAGGTACGTTCGACCAGCTCGAACAACACCTATCGGCCTCTGGCCTCGACTTAACTTAAAGGTGCATTTGACTCAAACAACACCTATCGGCCCCTGGCCTCGACTTAACTTAAAGGTACATTCGACCAGCTCGAATAACACCTATCATCCCCCTAGCCTCAACTTAACTTAAAGGTATGTTTGACAATTTCGAATAACACCTATCGGCCCCTGGCCTCGACCTAACTTAAAGGTAAGTTTGACCAGCTCAAATAACACCTATCGGCCCTTAGCGTCGACCTAACTTAAAGGTATGTTCAACCAGTTCGAACAACACATGTCGACCCTTGGCCACATCTCAACTAAGAGACACGCTCGACTTGTTTTAACAAAGGGCCGATACAGCCCATGGCTATTCCGCCCAAAGGCTAAGGACACCTAGTGTCACACCTCTTTTCGTACACTCCCCGAGAGGAATATATAAAAAGAGTTTTTCCAATTAAAGTGACATTATTCGAACTGGGATTATTTATTTAATTTTTATTAGAGTCGCCACTTGGAACTTTTGATTGGTGTCCCAAGTCACCGATTTATTTTTATCCCAGATCGAGGAAAATTTCGACTTTTTTTTTTTGAAGTCTGCGAACCAGAAATTCTAAGTAAGGAATTCTGTTAACCCGAGGGAAGGTGCTAGGCACCCTTGGATTCCGTGGTTCTAGCACGGTCGCTCAATTGTTATAATCGGCTTATTATTTGATTTTTACACCTGTTATTAACCTATAGTGCATTTTAACTTATTTTACTTTTCCGCTTTTAAGTTTATCAAGCATTGCAATGTTAATCAAAATATGTCACAAATCACGTCATATAAATGCGCCCGCGACTAGTAACATCTTTTAATTTAACATCAGGATTTAGAATTTGGGTCACATAAATGCGCACCCGAATTTAGGAAATTAAATTAATATTCTAGCGCGCCTAAAACTAATTACGCGTTTTCAGTTTGTCGAGGGCCATGGAATTTGCTAAAGAGCGCGCCGCGGTTTTCTAAGAGTTTAATTAATGAGGGCCGTATATTTGTAAATTTATTTGGTATGGCACGCCTCAAATTACCTTTAAAGATTTTATTTATTTAAGTTGGTAAAATCGGGTCACCTAAAAGGCACCCCCGAAGTTTGTATTGTCACTATGTCATGGGATCCGTACCCATAGTGGCAACACAATTAATTGCGTTCAAGATCGAATTACTAAAGAGTCAAGGCTCGTTTAGACTGATATTACACTTTAATTAATTGAGAGGGCCATAAGCAATTCGTTACTAACCGTATGGCGCGCCTCGATATCCTAAAGATTTAATATTGGCTATTAGAAATTAAAGCTTTGACTATGAACAAGATTAGCCAGAAAATTATAACAAAGACATTCCATTTATCACCAACGAGAATAGATAAGGATGCATTTATTAATTTTTGAAAATGATAATCCAACCGTAAAGGGAGACTCTTCACACGGCAGGGAAAATGAAATCAGAACAATTGTAGTAGCCATTACATGTTATTGCATTAAGAGCATGCCATATTTTACTAAAACAGATCTGAACATAACCATTAACTTTGCAAATACAGCCAACCATCAGATTTAATACGAACGGTACTATTCCAATGTGACCAGCATCCATATCTATATTCAAATTTACCGGTATTAGACTAGATGACTTAGCAAAAATTGATTACGATCTAAGTTTTACTATTAACATTATTGCCAAAATAACAGCTGACTACGACTGCAATTTGTATTTTTGTATACCAAAGAGATGATAACGTTGAATAACATCGTAACTAAACGAATGTTTAAAACCAAATCTAGCCACAGTAAAAAAACTATTAACAGTTTATATATAGCCTTAAAACAGAAAGCAACATTAGATACATTAATGATAGTAAACCACTATTAACAAATTACATATGTCCTTAAAACAGAATCCCAATCAGTCCTGGATATAAATATGGGTGATTCCCAGTCATGAATGAACAATCTATACTGAACAAATATAAGATTTCGGGGACAGGAACATATAGAATGACAGTAATCAACAACACAAAGGTTGAGTATTAGTATATAATGAAAAGAAAACAAATCAAGTGAATACTGAACATCAATAATGAAAGGTAATCTGCACAATGAATGTCATTCAGCAGTAGTTACTGATCGAAAGTGAAAAAATTGAAACAAGACGGACAAACAGAAAAACCAAATCAGTGTGAATTCAACGACATTCGACTCTATTACCTAATGAATTAACAGAAAAGAGACAAAAGAGTAATAACAGCAAACGAATGAAGTATCGCATTCAAGCAACAACAACACAAGAAAACAAGTCGGACGCGTAAATTCAAACAATATATTTAGTCATTTGCTGATAATATGAGTTACAATTATGAGACGTTCGAGCATACCTATAAAATCAGCGAAAAGTTCCTAACGAGACAATGGCGTGCAAGAGACGACAGCAACACTCGGAATCACAGCTTATCCCTACTAATTAACAGGTTTCAGTTCAATACAACGAGAAAAACAATTTTCCTTTCTTCACTGACTTCTGTTTTTCACTAAACTCTCTCTGTTTTTCCTTTCTTTCAGACTTCAACTCTGTTTCCCCAAACTCTGTAAAACGACCTCCTCCCGAAAAAAAATGACCTCTCTGCCTTATATAGAAGACCAAAACAGACCCCCCCCCCCCC